>BPLR01001912.1:0-176957 GCA_021605095.1 Caerostris extrusa
CTGTAATAAAATGACAACGCAATTCATTTTCTCTCAATAAAGTATTTATCAACTTCTAAATTTATAGGAATAATATATAAATATCAACAAACGCATTTAATAATATAATATATATATATATATATATAATTAAGAAACATTTAACGGAAATGTTTCTTTTTTTTAAATTACTCTATATCAATTTTGCAGAAATATGGCAGCTGTCAAGTGATACATCAAACTAATTAATATATATTCCACACACACCAATTTTACACAAATTGTATTCCAGGAATTTTGTTTTATTCTTGCTTTGATAAGTGGTGGAGACATTGAATTATCCATCAATACGAAAATTAAAAGAAACTATTTAAATTCATAGAAATTTCATAAATTGCCATGAGGCTAAGAAAATTATTGCAAGTCTTATACCATAGGAAGAATTTTAGCAACAATTATTAATCAAATATATATTTTCAAAATATACACTTGTAAAATTACTATAGTATTTATTGTTAATTTAATCAACTATTTGTTGTCAACAATTAACGCAAACACAGTATATTTGAAATATTACTTTTAATTTACCACACCCGCAAATTTGATCACTATAATATATTAAGTAGCATATATTTTTTAACTGCCATGTACTGCAATAGAAAGTACTTTCTAATTAATAAATAACTACGTTTGCATATGTATTGATAATTTATTTTATTGGTTTGTTT
Source organism: Caerostris extrusa (assembly GCA_021605095.1). Classification (NCBI taxonomy): domain Eukaryota; kingdom Metazoa; phylum Arthropoda; class Arachnida; order Araneae; family Araneidae; genus Caerostris; species Caerostris extrusa. The sequence goes on from BPLR01001912.1 coordinate 708, forward strand.
CTTCTTAAGCAGAGAAATTGAGAGTGATTGTAAAAATTTTGATATATATATAGAGAATTGGTTAGAAATATTTAAAAAAAAAAGGTATACAAAACAATTTTAAAAATAAACCTAAAAATCAATGATGTTTAAAAATATTTTTTTTTTACCAGTACAATATATTGAATCTAATGTTTCTTAACTATTATTAACATTAAATTTGATTATTTGTCATTTTCATTCAGCAAAATTTATATAGAAGTTTAAAAATATTTTAGGTTCCTGTATAAAATATAATTTTTAATTTTTATAAATTCTATAAAAATTTATTTGTAAGAATAATTTTTTTTGCTGCGTTTGTATAACAAAAGAAAACTCAAAGGATCTTTGAATAAGATTAAATACGAAGGACCTCTGTTCTACGGATCGCATTGGAAAATAATAAAATTATTGCTAAAAGATATTCGTAACAAATTAATTAGAATTAATATTGAAAAAAGTATACTAAAGTATAAGTAAATGAAGTTGTACAATAAAAATGCAATTTTAAATGCATTTAAATTTAAGCATGCAAAGAGTATCATTTATAAAAAAATTTTAAAATACAGAGCTCAGAAAAAATATTCATGAAAAAATATTTTATGTATATATATTATATATATGTTGTTGTTGTTTCTTATCACTTGGCTGGCCAAGCCCACGAGCCCATACCTTACTCACGATTGAAGGGTAAGGAAGCAGCTTCTGTTGTGATGGAGCACCCGTAGTTAGAAGTCTGACTTTGGCTCCGTGACGCTCTTACGGCTATAGGAGACCGGGACCTACGGCTTAAAGTGAATTCCGAACCACTACAAATATACATGGCACCGCCGGGATTCGTACCCGAAACATGTGGCACCGAGCACCAGCGTTAGACCATTAAGGTCCCAAATTTGTGAATGCCAACGGCACGAGGTGTTCCCGGAGTTGGTCACCGACACAAGTACTGACCGTGCCCAATGATGCTTGACTTCGGTGTTCTAACGAGAACCGGTATATTCAGCATGGTATGGCCGTTGGCATATGAGTATATATATATATATATATATATATATATATACATATATATACACATATGCCAACGGCCATACACATATATATAATTATATCGATGTTTAAAAAAAGTATCACATTCTTATTAACATTGAAATAAATTTTCTAAATATTTCGAATAAATATAAGATAAAATAAAAAGTTTATATAAAATAAATATAAAATTAATATGCAAATAAAAAGTTTTTTTTTTCCAATAGAATAGTTTGATAAAAATTTTTTTTTAATTTTATTTTCATTCTCTGCTATTACTTTGGAAATTCTATATTCAGCTACTGCATGATTCACTCCATTCATGTATTGTATTCGGTGGATTGTGGTTATTATTTGTTGTAAAAGAGCCGGCAGCTTTCTAACAGCTTGGCTTTTTCCCAATAACAGTCTTCTTTTTTCCTGGTGGTTCCTTATTACCAGAAAGATTAGGAAGTGTGAAATGAAGAAAGAAAATACATATTCAGATGGCTAAGTGATGAAAGAAATTTCAATTTGAATCGTTACAGAATGAAGCTTACTGATGGGCTACCAGTTCGATTGTACCGGGAATAAAATGAAAATTGCAATCACAAATTCAGGACCAAATAATTTTCTCTTATTCAAAATAAACATTGTGGTTTACTACCTGTTTTTCCTCGGCATTTGTTTTCCAACTGAGAACAGAATTTATTAATGTTCATAATTTAAATTTTACAAAGGTCTCGACATATATATTTTGTATATGAAATTCACTTTATATTTGTTGAAAAACTACTAATTTAGTGTATATTTATTCGATTCTTTATGCTGATAAAGAATTAGAATTGTTTTAAAAATTAGAATAAATATTGCATTTGATTGTGAATTTTTAGATAATGTTCATAATTTAAATTTTACAAAGGTCTCAGCCAATCAAATTTTACTGATCATAATAGTGTGTAATTGCCGAAGAATGTAATGTCTATTTTGTAGAGCAACTTGTAGTTTATTAGTTACACACATGCAGACAAAAACTTTTAGTTATTCAAAAATTTTATATAAATTATGTCAAAAGTTCTTTAGAAATATACTGAATATGTTAAATATATTTTAATAAACTCTAGAAATAATTACACTTTATACAAAAGTGAAGAGTCAATCGAATTGCGATGATTTTTGTTAGTTTTGAAAGACATATTTAAAATGTGAACACTTTTATTTTAAAGCATTTGTACAAAGATATTTTTTTTTTTAGTTTCCTGTAATTCAGTTTAGTTAGGTATGTTAGTATGCTTTTCATAATGAAGCCATCGCACATTTAATTGATTTTTTAAGTACCACATGCATTCAGGTGCATTCTGCTTCCACATATCAAAAACTAAATTCTACCAGCATTCAAATAACACTTGTAAATAAAATGATTGGAAGCAACCTCAATGCCTTTTACAAAGTGATGATAAAATATTTCATGAAAATTTATACGAGTTTATTAATTAGCTGAAGGTACCCAAATAGTTAATGAAACTCATGTATGGAAGACAACTTTAGAAATGTTTATGAGTGAATGTGCCTCATTATAAAAAAAAAATAATATTAACAGTATTTATTCTGACTTACTTCATAATACGTGCTCCATGTGCCTTTTGTCCCACTATAATAATTAATGCACTTTACTCACAGTGCAATACTATTGAAGAGATGGATAATCGCAACGACATTCAGAGCTAATCATTCAGCATTTGCTCATAATATTTAAAGGCAGAGAACTTCTAACTAATTCATTTGATTAGTGGTGTGATTATTATCATTTAATTTACTTTCTATAGCTCCTGAACTCTCATTCTTCAATGCAAGGGTTGCATGGAGCATATTAAGGCCGTGGGCTGCATACATTCACTTTTAATAACGCTTTCAGACTTGTATGTGAATAATTTGAGTGGTACATAAATTAGTCTGGTACTAATACATAATTTGGCACAGTCTGGGTTAAACTTAGGACTTTTGTGTGGAATGTTCTTACTGAACAAAAATAATATTTTTAATAATAGTAGCAAGCCACCATGGTGCCATAGCAAGATGAATCTGTTGAACCCTGATGTCTGATGGCATCTTTGATATCAGATGCGGTATGGATTAAATGCATATATTTTTATATGTCAAGTATCTCTACAGCAAAAATGCTCTATTTGACGTCGAGAGTGGATGCAAATGGCGTTCCCATTTAAGAGGTCTGCCGTGAAAACATTTCTTTAATAAAAGAGTTTGGCGACCGAATTATTGTTACATTCACGTTTAAGTGACTGCCAGGATCCACCGATCTCCGCTTCAATGAATTACTGAGAGTGGAATTATCTGAAATCTAAAGTGAAGGCTTCTGATTGATGACATCTGATCCTAAAAAGATGTCATCAGGCATCAGGATTCAACATATTCATCTTGCCATGGTACGTGCTTCAGAGCTATACCCAATTTGAAGAAAGTAAAGTCAATGTGTGTGAATGATATCACATGGAAAATGTGTGAAACAAACTAAAATGTTTTGATTTCTGTTTGTTTCTCTATAATTATTTGTACTTTACCTTTTTGCAATTTCCTTTAACAGGTACATTTCCAATGCTAATTATGTTTTCACTACGGTGATCCCATTCAAATAAAAATCTAGGTATTACCATTCGAAATTTTAGAAATCATGCCACTGTAACTTATCATCATCATTATTGGCTCAACAGCCCAGTGTGGGCCAAGGTCGACTACCTATTGGTAGACGAGAATTGATGTTTGTCTTTTACGGGGGTAGGGTTGTCAGCTATACGCCCAACGGTCATGAATATGAGACCGGGACCTACAGTTTAAAGTTGATTTCGAACTACTACAAACGTACATGGCACCGCCGGGATTTCGAACTCGAAACCTGTGGTACCCAGCGTCAGAGAACAATTCAGGACTGTAACCATACCCTATAAGATTTTATTGTTGCCTTTCATATGATTCTTCAGCGCATATTCAAAATACTCTAAAAACCAAAATTTAATTCAGTTTCTATGAATGTTATGACAGATTGGGACTCATATATCAACAAAGTAATCTTATAATATATCTATCTAGTTATATTTCTATATATGTCTTGCTTATATACACTCATGACCATAAATTAAGGATAATTTAGAATCACACAGAATTGAACACTAAAACAAAAAAGGAATTTCACCTGTGGGAATTATCACACACATCTTGAAGAAGAATAAGCAAATTACGAAACCACCAGATGGCGCGCGTAGTACGTCACAATGACGAGTGTAAGAGAGGGGTATATAAGGAATGGTGGCAAAAGTAAAATTGTTCTAAGCGCTTTAAAAGCCTTTCAGTGCAATAACCGCATAGTTGGCACAAAAGGAAGCATTTGGATGATGTTTTACGTGGTAGAATTTGGTGGAATGTGGACGTGTGCCCAGCTGGAAATATCCGAGGAACTTGGAATCGCCCAGGGAGTGTCATCTCAGGCTTTGGCAACGATTCCAAGATGATGGTTATGTGAGCAGATGTTACAGCACAGGTCGCCCCCCGAGTTACAACGCCGAATGAGGACCGGTATTTAGCAGTTACTGCCAAAGAAACAGACGGGCACAGCATCGACCCCTGTCTCGTCAGCTCTCTTCAGCTACCGGTACGACAGTTTTAAGGCAGACCGTGTACAGACGCTTAGGGCACATTGGTCTAATATGCTCGTAGGACTGTCAGATGTGTTCACTTATCGCAACTCACTGTCGCCTGCGATTAACATGGAGTAGAGAGCATGCATTGTGGACACCGCAACAATGGTCTTGTGTGATGTTTTCCGACGAGTCAGGTTTGGTTGCAGTCTGATTATCGCCGGACTTTCATATGGAAGCTTTTACAACTAAGTCAAATTTGTTTTGCTTCTGTCCCTTTCTTTGCCCGAACTTCATTATCCTTAATTTATGGACATGAGTGTATATTGTGCATTCCACCCGTTGGGGTGATGGCAGGTGGGCCGAAAGGTTCATAGGGTGACACATAGATGGCGCTACTAGTAATAAATTCATATAGTGTTTAGTTAGCCCTAACCTTCAAAAAGACACGTGTATAAATTTGTCAGCTGTTGCACTAGTATGCGAGTTATAACATTTTAGTGAAGTTATAGCATTTTTAGTGTTCATCAAGTGCAGCCCACTCGGCTGACTGTCGATTGGACTCCGATGTGAATTGATGGAGCAATGCTTCATCCATTGTCACATATCGACTCAAAAATTTGGTTTTATTACGATTGAACAGCTCCAAACACTGCTTAGAGTCATCAATTCGTTGCTGTTTTTGGTCGATTGTGAGTTCGAGCGGCACCCACTTTGAACAGAACTTTCGCATATCCAAATATTCATTCACGATAAGCCCAACATGTTCCTTTGATATATTTAGGGTCTCAGCTATTATCTCAATCAATTTAACTTGACGGTTATCAGAAATTATTTTGTGGACTTTTTGATGTTTTCGTCGGTAACAGCCTCTTTGAGAGTCCACTGCATGCATCGTCCTCGGTGCTCCTTTCGCCTCGTTTAAATTTAGCAAACTACCTCTCACGGTTGATTTTCCTGGTGCAAAGTCCGAATAATGTTTATCAAGCCAAGCCTTGGCTTCAATAGTATTTTTTTTTGTAAAAGGCAATGCTTTATTAACACACGAAATTCCTTTTTATCCATTTTTCAAAGTAACAAAAGTTGCTTCACTAAAAATGATATAACTCACATACTAACAGTGTCAAATTTATACACGCGTCTTTTGAAGGATAGGGCTAACAAAATTCTATGGATTTAATACTAATACCGCCATTTATGTGTCGACCTACGGGAACCTTTCAGCCCACCTGTTAATACAAAAACAAAGCAATATCCCATAGGAATATATGAAGGAAGCTGCAGCTGTATCTATTACAGTGCGCAGTTCACCATATCTATTAACAGCTAGGTTTAAAATGCATACTGTGTACGAATAACATGCAGCAGTTTACGAATGGTGGACATTAGTTTTGTGTATGGGGCAGTATATGCCAACGAAGGGGCCGCGTCACGTTTTCATGCAAAAACTTTTTCCAAACCGCAAATCTACTGCATCGCCAAGTCGTTCATCAAAGTGATTAGAACTCGACGGATTGTGAGTTGGATGAATCAGTCTCATTAATCATCCCAAAGTTGACCAGGTTCGATGGCTTATTGTAGGCCCATTAAAGCTAGTCGACGATAAAATCCGTTTAATCCTGCAACTGGCCTCATCCTGAGAATGTCCATCGAGCCAAATGGTGGTTAGGGATTTGCCATCAGCTACAAGGGCAAGGAGGCTGGTTTCCGAAGAAAGGATCCAGTAACTAATGAGTTTTCCCACTGTGAAAAAACGTGTAAAAGATGAATGATAAGATCTTTGAACAGTTGAGTGGAACCGGGCTTATACATTTTCAGTTTATTTGTGTAGCCAAAGTAAGGAACAATATAAATTTGTCACCTATTATTGGCATTTAATATTTACATCATAACCTAACATACTGTTTGTGGTCTGGCCAAAACATTCCTATGTAACTCTGTATTTTACTTTTGCTCAAACAAAGCAAAAGGAAAAAACAGAATTCTCAAACGTGAAACAAGGCAATTTCATTTCTTTTTGCTTGCCGATCTTCAAGCTGTTTCTTCAGTTCAAAAGTTCAATGTATCATGCGAGAGATTGGTGCGAAGAAACCATAAAAATAAAAATCAAACAATGCATAGAAATAAAAATTTTGAAACCGTTTGGTAATTTCTCCGAGAAAATTATTTTTGTAATTTTGAATCGAAACCTGATGAAATGATATTTTGTAAATATCTTTTAAAACCGCATTCGTCTACGTATTTTTTTCTTTTTATTTTCATGTTTACGACAATAAAAACATTTTTTGTACGAGTCAAATAAAAATGTCTCTTGCGGTATTTTTTTTTTTTAATATTTTCTTCTTAGATTAGAAGGTAAAATAACATTTTGATAGAGGGATAAACTTATTTATTTAAAGTGGCAATGTCGGGAAACTGCCCTACATACATACTTTTTTCCAGGTTATTCAATGAATAAGCTTTATTCTCGGAATTTTATTCACAAGTAACATCGAGAAAAAATATTTTATAAGGTCATAAAAAAAAAAAGGCTTTTATCACAGCGATATTACATTTATTTTTTTGTATGACAATTGAATATAAAGGAAAATAATATTATTATTTATCGGCTAATTAATACTCTGAACATTGTAAATTGTATTTTAACATCTTTTATCTAAATTCTGTTGAATTTATCGTAGGGTAGGATTAGGTTTATTTCATTTCTGTCCTGAAAAAAATATACGAAAATCCAGTAATTTATGGAAGGGTCTGCATTTATTTCAAGACTAACAATATATATATTGAGGAAATAATATATTCAATAAATATATTCCTTTTAATTTAAAGAAATGCGTTGCTTTAGTATATGACATCTTAAATTTGCTATATGATTTATTATTTTATAAAATAATTAGTATATTAAGAAAATTATTTACACGATTCCTTTTATAGTTAAATTCTAACGAAAATAATTTTTTTAATGTTTAAAAGATGAATCAATGTTGTCTCAACATAAAATCGGAGATGTCCTCATTTAATAAATTGAGTAATTGCAATTGAATTTTTTTGTTGTCTTTATAATTACATTTTAAAGTTCTGATCAAAGAGAAATTTACAAAAGGTGAAATAAATGAGATATTTACTTTATTTAATTAACATCATTTTACTTTAAATGATGAGAACAATTTTGCTAATCAATTATAAAAGAAAAAATTCTTCGCAAGACGATATCATATTTTTCCTTAATTATAAAAGTACATATTTAGGTTTTTATTACGATTTTTACTAAATTTGTTTAAATTGCAATATTTATGAGTGTTTTAAGAAAGCAGGAACATTGAAAATAAACGACGTAGCACAATTAGAAAAAATAATGGACCAATTAATATTATAATTTAAATATCTGAGGGTATTTTATTTTATTTTATGTTTTTATTTTGTTTAAATACAAAAATATGTTGAAAATTGATTAAAAGTTTATTTATATATCTTTAAAAGTTATATACTTTGTAATATATGAAGTTTGAATGAGTTGAATACACATTTATTAACAAACAATCTTCTAAACAAATCAAGTTTTTAAAAATTGCATTTATCGAAATTTAAATAAGAATTTACCACTTAATTATTTACAATTATTTCTCATCTAGTGTACAAATTTAAAAAAAAATGTTTTTCTGATTAAATTTTACCAAAAAAATTAATTTATAAATTTTTACTTTTATATTTTGTTTTAAATCATTCAATAAAAATTTAAACTGAAAATTAGCCTTTCTTTTATAGTGATCGCATTTAATTTTTTTAAAGAGTGACTTGGGCTTTCTTATATATAGAAAGATGATTTGATTTTTAAACAAAATTTGCAAATTAATTCAACATGTAACTGAATGCGCAATGTACAAATATTTTATATTTCAATAAAAGTTTCAGTATGTTTTATGTTCTGCATAACTTGTATGCAATTTCAGATCATGAATATTAGGCGCATATAACATTAGATCCCAATATTGGTTTGATACATGTAATTTCAGATCACGATATTAAGATGTTGAATGCAATTCTGAAGCTACATCTTGTTAACGATAATAAATAAGAGATTGGCCGAGCAATTGCATTTGTATCTAAACCTATAAGAGGATTGTTGATTTGCTGGTCTATTCACCTATTTATCCTTTTATAATATACATTTCTATTATAATCCCAAAATCCTCTTTTGAATATAGAATAAGATGAATACGAATTTATATGGATAAAATAAGTCGAATATGTACCTTTATATAAAAAAAAATATTACAAAACTGATAGAGTTATTTTAAGACATGGATGTTCTTATAATTTTTTAAAAGTCTTTTGAATAATATAATCTCAGTATTATTTAATTAAGAAATTCAATTATCATTTTACTATATCTCGTTTAATTAATTACAAGTGTTTTATAGTTACATGAATAAAAAATTTTAAATGCAGGCTTAATAATGATTTCATAAAATTATAATTTCAAAGAATTACTAATATATGAGTTATTTTTACTGATAAATTTGAACAGGTCTTAAACGGACATGTGAATTTCAAATTAAAAATTTTTGTATGTATATAATGGTTAAATGTTCTTTAATTGTTCGAAAAACTTTCCATTGGATTTGAGAACAAGAATGTGAACCCTTGGATACTGCAGGTGGGGGTGTTTTTTCCCGATTGCAGTAATACTATTTTTGATTTCGTGATGCACAATTAACATGAGGCAGCTACGAGAGTAATAGTAACAACTTCAAATCTTACATTTACGTTGAAATTCCAACGAGATCTTCAAAAATATGAGTATCGCCCTACTGGCTCAGAGTTGATCGATGTATACAATCCATTAACAGCAATTAATAAAATAATATTCAAACTCTTAATATTTTTTAAAAAGTAATACAGTAAATATTCATATTTCATCGAATTAAATAAAAAAAAGGAGCTTAATATTATTGGTGCCGAGAGAGGATATATAAAAGTATTCCATCTATTTTGGTTGGCATAATTGAGGAATTATAAGTGAATTAAATTATACATATAAAAATTTTGTAAATGCAAGCAGTTTCGAATAAAATGTAATTATCTTTATAGATACTTGCCCAAATTATAAAAAAAAAATACTGTTCTCAACAAATGAGCTATATTGTCCAACGTATCCTTAAATTTTCATATAGTAGTAAATCATCTTACCAATCAATTCTGAGAATATTTTGTGTGTGTTAGATAGTAATGTTCTTAGGCTAGCTAGCTAATTAATGAAACAAAAATTGATAAAACTTGTGTTTTTTTTTATTTTGCCTTACAATTAATTCCAATGCGTTTAAATAGCAGCTTAACATCAAAACAAATGTAATTACATTAATTTTCAAGCACACACATTTATGATGAAGTTTGACAAAAAGAATAACTGTTATATAAATAAATTTTGCTCCTGAGATTGTAATACTCGTAGTCTTCTTCTGATCCAGATTTTAAGACACTCAGCTTCCTGAAACAAACTGGAAGATAACGCTGAAATCCTTTAAGACCAAGTTTAAAAACTTGTCTATGAAGTTAAACATACCTTTCAATAATCTCAATGTAATCCTCTAGTTTGTCTCAAGGAAAGAGTTTTAAAATCAAATTCAGAAGAAGACGTATATAATCTCAGATTATATCTATTTAGATAATTTAAACGTATAAGACAATAATGCTCTTTCGACATGCACTTTTAAGAAAGGCGTAAATATATTTGTAATATAATATTGGTAATAATGATATCTTTTAAAAATGACTAAATGTTAGTCGAAAGTTCAGTCAAAATATTTTTCAGAAATATATATGTATTCGTCTTTTTAACGGTTTAATTCATTGATAACATTGTTTTCATGTACAAAATTTGTCATGTTCACAACGTTCTTGAGGTAGGTAGCTGCAGTTAAGGTGTATGATAATCGAGATGTTATTTATTAGTTTTTTTAACATTATTTTGTGACACCAATAAATTCCAATTTTATTTTTAATAAACACACCATGTATTATAAAAACATTTAGTAAACCAATCATTATACTCCAATGTTAATCCATGGAAAAGGACATTTTTACTACCAATGCGAGATGATCTTATTAAAGGCTTCTCCAAAATATAAGCAGCTTTTCATCAGAATTTCAATCAACATGGAAAATGTTATGATGTGGTTTATATTTCAATCAACCATTCGTTAAGCTAGATGGGATTCAATTGCCTCAACGGAGATTCTATTTTTAGTTGCCGGTGCAATTTTCAATAAATATCCTTAAAAATGGTATCTGTGAGTTTTATACTCTTATCTTTTGATCCGGGTTTTCTTCTCTACATATTTATTAGACCAGTATATGGCATGAATACGCCTTCTATCGGTTCGCTTTCCCATTTCAGGTTTTACAAATAGCTTTATTCTTTGGAAACACGTGGTATTATGTAACAGGCCAATCTAGTTGAAGGCATTACTTCTCTAATGAAACATAACAATAATCATATATCGATTTTGCCGATAGTTTTAGTTTTTCCGTATAAATTTTTTGGTTCACTGTTCACTCTATTATAATAAATTATAATTAAATAACCATTTTTTATATTTCCCCATAAAAAGTAAGTAACAAAAATATTGCCCCAAATATATTTTCTATAAATCATTTAGATTTAATCTCAGTCTAATAATCATTGATCTACATATATAATGAACTGCAAAAATCACAATAATTTTAAACTTACGTAATCAATCAAACAATGCAAACAAATGTTATGGTAACAATATCTAACATTAAAAGTTCTTCTTCCCCAAAAGTGTCAGGGAAGAAATCTATTAGAATTAATCATCAATTATTTAACTATTTATTAGTATTTTTATGTTGATATCCTGCCATATTTTCCACCCACGCAGCTCATGCTTAATCAAATGTTTCATTCAAATATACTAATAAAAAGTTCCAACAAATGATGGTGTTGGGACCATCAACCATTAAGTTAAATTTAATGTTTTTAACGTCACAGCTAAATGAGAAGACATATTAATTTAAACTCTTATTATGTTTATGACATGCTTACATGTTTTGTTTTGACACTATCCGTTTCTTGACACGTTTTATAAAAATGAAGTATTGTGCTTCTTTTATTATACGTGTCATAATTAATTCTTAATGTGATGAATACTTGAATACAATTAGATTCCGTTTACAATTGCTTGGAAATTCGTTCAAGTGAAAGTCAAGTGAAAAAAAATATTACTGTCAGAAAAATTTAGTATAATTGATAGACGAAAATTTTTAATTTATTTAAATCTGAAATTTTTTATTAAATTCACTCTTTATCAAGATTATAAATAATTTCAGGTATTAAAATTGGAATAAAATGCCATTGTTCCAAGTTATAAAAGTATAGAAAAAAAAACCAACGCACCATCAAGGTAAATCTTAATTATAAAAAAGCGTTTTTGCATGACGAAAAACGTAATTATTAGTGTAGTCCATAAAAATATTGATAATTAAAAAAAAATGATAATATTTTTTAAAGAATGATATATTTATTGAATATTTTGGAAACCCTCTTAATTTCATATACCAGAACTCTGATGGGAACATAAATCTTGATTAATTTGTGTCTTAAGCTTATACTTATTTCTAAATGTGCATTCTTATTTCTAAATGTGCATTCTTATTTCTAAATGTGCATTCTTATTTCTAAAATGTGCATTCTTATTTCTAAATGTGCATTCTTATTTCTAAATGTGCATTCTTATTTCTAAATGTGCATTCTTATTTCTAAATGTGCATTCTTATTTCTAAATGTGCATTCTTATTTCTAAATGTGCATTCTTATTTTTAAATGTGCATTTGTACATTTTGAAGAAATTTCCTTTTTCTTAAAGTGGATGCATTTTCAGTAACTATTAATCATAACACAAAATGATTTATAAATATTCAATATTTCCATTAAAGACATTAAAAGGAAAATATTCAATTTTGTAAGAAAAGCAAAAATTTCTCGCCATATAAGAATATCCATTATTGAGAAAGTATAATAATAATATATGATCATCTATATTAAAATTACATCAAATCTCTTTGGCCACATATTAACTCATTATTATTATTTAAATATTATTAATTAATCTACAAAATTAGTATTATGTAATTAACAATTCACACAAATTTATATAATATAAATAAATGAAGATAATTAGTGATCACAAATATAAACTTTTGGGGGAAGTTACAAAACGCAGAGAGGAAACAGATCGCGTCGGTAAGCATGACTGGAAATGTCACTTGAAAGAATAGGAGACAGAACGACATAGTAAAGACTCAAAAAGCTGCGTAAGGAGTTTATTACACACCCAAACCGATAAACGATACGGTAAAATACTACAGATAAGATAAATGAAGCATATTCAAGTTATCATGCTACAAGCATCGCAAATATTTAACTGACGATAGAGCCCCATCATGCTGAAACCATAACCTGCAACTTCAGTTTTCTGATATATTCTTACAATGAAACATCTATTCCCATTAGCATAAATCATAGCGAAATGAATTTTAGCCAATGTTTGTGAAGCGAGGACTGCCGAGGACTGCTCTGCGCGTGGTCAATAATCATAATACGAAATCCACTTTTGCCTACCTTTTGCACTTGCATACATACACACATCGCATATATATATATATATATATATATACACATGTATAGAGAGAGAGAGAGGAAGACAAAAGAATGACCTCTGTAGACCCGATCGCATTGCATGTCGATAGTTCTATGATTTTTCTAAATAAAATGTACTTCATTTGTTTACAAGTATGCAAAAAATTTTCGTTGATCCATGTCATTGCAATAGGTATCCACGGATGTAGGTGAGTCATTTAATAGCCTCTTCATAAAAGTCTCACAAAGTTCTCTAATAAAATGAGTATAGTGTATACGCCTATGTCTGTGGCAACATGTACCTAAATTGCATATACTGCCGCCTATCAACTTGCATGATTGAAAATTATGAATTATTATTGAAAATTATGAATTATTATTGGAAATTATGAATAATTATTGAACAAAAATTATTATAAATCCAGAATTATTATTGAAAATCATGAATTATTATTAAAAATCAAGAATTATTATTGAAAATCATGAATTATTATTATAAATCATGAATTAGTATTAATTATTATTGAAAATCATGAATTATTATTAAAAATCAAGAATTATTATTGAAAATCATGAATTATTATTAAAATCAAGAATTATTATTGAAAATCATGAATTATTATTGGAAATCATGAATTATTATTAACTATTATTAAATCATTAATTATTATTAATTATTATTGAAAATCATGAATTATTATTTTTACAATTTCATAAAAATGCACATCATTAGCTGTAGAGGAAGAAATCAAACGAAACAAGAAACAAAATAACAAAAAAAATAGACTTTATAATGTTTCAGTTTTATTTCACCAAAAAATTGTTACTACAGATATGAAAAAGGTTTTTATTTTCTTCTTTCTTTTAGATTCAAAGATAAACTAAGCACCAATGAAATTTTATCGTAAATCAGTGTCATAGAGAAATCAATTTAGAATGAAAATGCAATATTGAGTTCCATTTGTACCAATTCGTCGTTCCCCAGGTGCACAATTCGATAAAGACCGATTTTAAGAAAATTGATGGAATTCCAAAGTGTTTTTAAATTTACTATATTCGTAATACTAAGAAACTGTCGAAAATTGAAATTTTGTAGAAATATTTTTTCTCTTATTTAATTTGAAAAACATTCCTACAATTTTCTATGATTAAAAATAACCTCAGTAATTATTAAGCTTTAAAAATATTTAATTAAAAAATATTTAAACTTAGCTATTTTTTAAAAATAAATGGATTAAATTGTATTTAAAAAATGCAATCAAAAATAATAAGGGCTTTAATAAATTTAAAATTGACATTTCATTTATTGAAATGTCCATTTATTACTGTGTCCAAAAAGGAAGACCAATTTTCAATTTAAATTTCCGATGTTTGGAATTTCAATTTTTTTTTAAGCTACTGGCACTGTCCTTGATATTTGTGTGAAATTTAACGTAAAAGTTCATTAGTGTTTGAGTTATGCTTGGCTTTGTGAGATGCTAAACTGATTCCGGTGATTTTGAAATATCTGAATTAATTGAGCAAAGAACTTGCATTAATTTTTTTAGCCAAACGTATAGAAGGCGTTCGGTGAGTTCCCTATATCAGAAAGAAACATTTAGAAGTGGTATAATATTCAAAACAATTCAAACAAGGCAGATAATGCGTTGAAGACGAAGAAGTATATTTTTTCGACCAACAACTTCAACCGACGAAGCTACGTCTAAAAAAATTAAAGATTTGGTTCTTGCAAACCGTCGATTTACGTTGGTGAGCTTGCAGATGATCTTGGAATTACATAAGGATCGGTCAATTCGATTTTGGGATTCAAACGTATCAAATCTCGATTGTACCAAAAACACTGAATGCGCCAGCTCACTGCATTTATTTTTGTGAAATCAAAAAATGAAACCCATATCATTCTTATTTCACCATTACTTATTGAAAACTCAAAAGGAAGAAGAAATAATAAAATAAATAAAGGGGTTTTGAAAAAAAAAAATGGTCTTTACTTTTTGAATTGTATTCTTCTAACATGCAGATGAACGATCTGAAATTATTCCATGATGTCATATTATTTTTTTTATTTCTCTTTGAAAATTCTCTTCATTCAATTCTTTTTTTTTTTGGTTCATTTTTTTCACAATCACATCGCCTTCTTGATATCATTCTCCAAAAGATCATGAACATTTTATTATTATAGAAATTTTTTGTTTCTTACAGTATAATATGTGTTTACTTTCGAAATCTGTAATTTGATTATAGAATTAGTGCATGTTTTACTACTGTGCCGAAAAAGTAAGACCAATATTTTTTCAAAAAATCCCTTTATTTATTTTATTATTTCTTTCTTCCTTTTGAGTTCAGGGAATATCCAAAGTGGCAAAACGGTAAGAAACTGATATGGGTTTCATTCACTCCATTCTGAAAACTGTTCTGTTCATATTTTTCCATTCTGTTAAGCAGCAAAAATTGTTTTCTGTTCTAGAGTTTACTATTCAATTCTTCTCTTTTTATCACATTCATTCTATATCTTTTAAAAATAGTATATAAAAAGTGTATATTATACCTTTTTAGTAAATATTTTCAATTTAACAAATTCGGTAATAGTTGTTTTGTTATAATTTGAAAAAAAAAAAAAACATGAGTATATAAATGCATTCAACCAAGGTATGTTTTTATTTATATATGAATAGATAACATTTTCTTTTTACTCGATAAATATTATCCGATTTTTATATTTCAACAACTTATTTTGAATCTAATAATATTTTTCTTTTATTCTCAGTGTACAGAAATATAATAGGTTTTTAAACTTTTTTTTTGGTTAATTCGAGATATTTCTATGTAGCACTGAAGAGAATTTTGCCGAGAGCTTAACTCGAACTTTTAGGCATAAATTGTGCTTTTCCTAAAAGAATTGTACTGAAATCAATTGCATTCATGCATTCAGTGGCTTGCTTTCATGAAATAAATTTTTTTGGTTGGATAGAACATTTGCGTTCTTTGGCTTGCTTTGATCAAATTCGAGTTGCTTTATCATGTTTAGTGCCCTGATTTGGATAGATGTGGGGATTATAATAAAAATATTCATTCGAGATTCTTCCATCCATTCGGTAAGGTTTCCTCCAGGCATGAAGAATAGGAAGACGGTACATTTTGCCTTTGTTAGAGAAGCCATGCTATTGTTAGAATTTTCAGCAAATATAGTCACCCCTAATTTGAAATTTGTCAAATAAAAATTACCCTTCCATTTCGTCAGATAAACATAAAATGGGATAGGAAAGGATACTCATATACGTGAACAATCAAATCGTATACAAGACAATTGAATAGAAAAAAATGCGCTAGATTGAGACATGGTTAAATGATCCATAACTATCGTCATTTGCTACAGTCCTCAAATCGTTTAAAACAAGTAATATAAAAATAAAAAAAATAAAGTCAATTCCTACTTTTTTTCATTATATTGAAGAAAGTCCTTTATAAATAAATTTCATTCATTTTCTTAAGTTTATCTGGAACCATCTATTGGTAGATATATGCAAATTAAATCTAAGAAAACTAAAATAAATTAATTCAATTTAATGAATAAATTAATATTTGAAAAAAACTGTATTAACATCAATTGTCAACCACTAAAAATTCAACAAAAATGTATTTGAACTTGAGTGGAAGAATAAAAACTATTTTATTAACAATTGAAAATTTGAACAAGATATATATAGTTAGAGTGTGAGCTAATAGAAGGAATTGAATGAAACACTGAGTTTGATTTATTTGTGTTTTTCCTGTTGGAAATATTATTGCTATTAATGTAATGTTTATAAAAAGATAAATTTTAAAATTATTTTTCCTTTTCAGATTATATACGGGTTTTAAACTTTGGTAAAAGTTTTGAAGAAATATCGCACACTAAGCCTATTATACATATCATTTAAAATGACGAATTATTTTCAGAATAAAATGCAAGTGATTCATAATAAACGTATAACATAAACAAATAATAATATAATTCATATAACATAACACAAATAACCTTATAATAACCAACAAAAATCAAATATTAAAAAAAAAGATGAATAATAATATTAAAATCTTGTTCAAATTACATTAAATCATCATTTTTAAATATAAAAATAAAAAAATATGTTAAACGTATAGAAAAATTACATCGAAAGTTTAATGAATTTAAATTAAAAGAGAACTATAGCATTTCCAGAACATAATTTATTTAATTTCAAACAGAAAAAAATGACTTCGATTAAATTGCTGACTTTTAAAAATAATTAAATCTCATTTTAAAGAGAAAAAAAAAAACACCATTTATTTTAATTCAAAGTTCTAAAACCAATTAAATAAATGCTTTTCCGAAGTTAAATTAATTATTTTAGGTTTAAAATAAAAATTTCTACTCTAAAAAAAAAAAAAAAAATTGCATAAAAATAATTTTAATTTTCTAAGTTACATAAAAATAATTTTAATTTTATACGGACATGTTTTAACATTCAAATGAAATATAAGTAATGCAATTAAAATTAAAAATGTTAATATTTAATTAAATGTAACATAGCATATCGTGATTTATAATTTGTAATTCCAATATATACGATTAAACTATGTTTCTAAATAACAGAAAATCAAGTCGTTTATTTTCAAAATATCAATGTTTATTATACAGCACGATTTTACTTTCTTATGTTATTTTTTTTAAATGAATTAGAAAATGTTTATATTTTATTTATTATTCATAGTTCATTAAAAACCTTTTAATATAATATTTGTTCTATTTAGATGATTTTTCACTATTGCTACATATGCTTCTTAGTTGTATGTCACTATTATAATTCTTTGGAAATAAAGAAATTGGAAATTTCATAAAAATCAATTGTGCTTTATATAAATAAATTTTTGATTAATTCATTTTATATATTAATATGAAGATATATAGCAAATAATAAAATAATATAGCACCCAACGTGTATCTCAAATTATTATTTTTTTTTTACTTCGAGAGAAGATTAAATAATCTGAATTATTTCAAAAATAACATCGTATATTACATGATGACACATTTTATGTAAGAAGAACTAAGTAAAATTTATTTACATTATGACAGGTACTACTGTGCCCAAAAGTATGATCACTTATTTTTTTTTTTTCAAAAACTATTTATTTATTCTACCAAATTTATTTCATTGCCTTTAAAGTATTCCCCTCCGGACACAGTGCACTTATGTCAACTTTTTTTCAATCCTCAATGCATGCTAAAAAGTCATCGGCAGGGCTGGCCTTCAAAACGCGTGGTGTTTCACGTTGAATTTCTTCTATCGACCCAAAATGGTGTCCCCGGAGTAGTCTTTTGAGTTCAGGGACTAGCCAGAAGTCGCACGGTGTGAATACAGTGGTTCTGGTCCGATACGGGTTTCGTTTTTGGCAAAAAGTCACGAAGAATCAATGCAGTGTGAGCTGACGCATTTAGTGTTTTCGGTACCAATTGAGATTTGCACTTTGAGGCCCAAAATGGAATTGACCAATCCTTTTGAAATTCTAACATCATCAGCAAGGTCTCTAATTGTAAATAGACTGTTTGAAACACCAAATCTTTAAATTGTTTGGACGTGAGCTTCGTCGGTTGAAGTTGGTGGTCGACCACAGAGTCCGTCTTCTTCAACGCGTTCTCTGCGTTCTTTGAATTGTTTATACCACTTTTAAACATTTCTTTACAATATAGGAATGCTTACTGGATGCCTTCAGAAATATTCTATACGTTTCCGCAAACAAAATTTAATGCAAGTTCTTTGCTCAATTATTTGAGACATTTCAAAAATCGCTTGAATCAGTTTTAGCGGCTCACAAAACCAAGCGTAAATCAAACACTAATGAATATTTTGACGTCAAATTTCACGCATTTATCAAGGACAGTTCCAGCAACCAAAAAAAGAAAAAAAATTGAAATTCCGTAATCCCCGGAAATTTTAAATGTAATATTGGTCATACTTTTGGACACAGTAGTATGTCGATCACAGGAACACAACACACAATTCTAATATAATTCGCAGCTATTAACAACTTCCAGCAATACATTTTTGGGCGAATTTGTTACGCCTAGACACGTTCAGAGTGACATATGTTAGACCACACCATGCCTTTAGGGAGCCAAAGTTCAGACTGGAACTAAAACGATTCTCATGGGATGCAGAGTTCATGTGAGCTATTACGTAGAATATGACGTTTCACTGCTTTGCGGTGAAACGAAATTTAGTATGATTTGAGACAGGGTTCTTTCCATAGGGAAATCATGCATTACAATCATATTCTGAAACCTTAACTCATTTTATATATGAATTTCAGTAATATCTTTGAATTATTCATATTTTAGCTTTTTCTTTGGTAATATTGTTATTTTCTTTCAACAGTTTATCATTGTCTCCTTTAATTCTTTAGAAAAATATGCAGATCAAAAATATAATAAAATAATTTTCATCACTCATTATATTTTTCATTTACAGCATATTTTAATATTTTTTCATTGCTGACGTATATCTTATAACATTTATTCTATTTAGTCATATATATAATTTATTTATTTATTAACGAATCACGTTCTTTTCTTCTTATTATTATCATAAGTATATTTTTTATTCGTAAGCATTTATATTTGTTGTAGCGTATTAAGTATTATGAATTTGTGGTGAGAATATTATTTTACATATGTGGAAAGCACATTTTATGAGAAAGCAAAACATTAAATAATTGATATCTACAAAAACCTTTTGATTTTTCATCAAAAGGTCTTTCATTCATAAATATTTGCAATATTAATTTCAAAGAAACCTTCCAAACATTATTTCAAACAAATTTATTTAAAATATTTATCTATAAATTCACGATTTTAGTTTCAGTAATATGCAAATCAACCAATTCATAAATATAATAAACTTGCTATTTAAATAATTTATTATTCTGTAATTTATAACAAATATCTTAGAAATTTGTGCCATTTTTATTTTATATGTAACCTAAATATCTTTAAAATATATACAATAATAAATTAAATGCTTACTTTAATATCAGGAACATTGTCCTTCGCATTTTTTTTTTACCTTTAATAAATGAAATATGTATGGGACATGTATTAGGATTTGGAAAACATCGTTTCGCAAGCAATGACAATTTTATTTCTTAATATGAATATATAGAAATATATTTCAATTTAAATAGAGGAATTGAACGTTTTAACAAAAATAAAGCAAATTAATAGTTAAATATCTTAAGTAAATCCGCATGTTTAAATAGAATTCCGCATTTTGGTAGTAAAATATTAATATTATATAAAAGTTTCACTGGAAATTCTCTTTCGGTGAATTATTGTTTTGATAAAAGTTATAATATCACTTTCAAAGAACACATACATATAATGATAATTAATTATTAAATATTATTGTCACCTAAGGAATTCAACATGGTAGAAATTAAGAATTAACAATTAAATGAAACGAACCTCATATTATTTCATAAAAATATGATAATTTATTGCAACGCCCTATTTAAAAGCTGGATGGATGTAAAATGTACATAAAAATTTCTTAAAAGAAACATTGCGAGCATCATTTCAAAATAAAATAAAATAATAATAAAATAAAATAAAAACAAAACAATAACTTAAAACTAGCCTAAAACAACATGAAAACTTGATAGATATTAAAAAAATAGGTATATATAGTTAGTAAACTTTATATAGATTCTAGATTTATTCGAGATTAGATTGTGAACGTATTCCTATAGATTTGCAGTTAGTAAACTTTAAAAATATTGCATGCAAACATCAATTATTTTTACTGGAAAATAATATAGTTTACACTTAATAATATTCATTAAATTTGATAATGATCTGCAACGTTTTTGAATTGACTCCAAACCATTTTTATTATCTGATAAGTCTGTCTCTGTAATAAATCCTTTCAGCAAAGTCGATAGATGTCCACTAATTTCATTCTCATTTCTGTGCATCTGTTTCGAGTTTGACAGAGTAATCAGTAATTAAAATTTATGATGATAATTACGCATTATGTAGTTCTCCATAACCATACTTTTTTGCAGCTAACATTTTAACGACAAATAGGGTTAAAAATTAAGGTCATTAGCAAGAAAATGATTTCCAAATGTACTGCAAAGTTGAATTTATTGAGCAAATTTGCAGTTAGTATAGTGGTTTTTCCACCTAATTATTGGTTTCTCTATTTACGATAATATCTACATTTAGTTAAATCGTGTACTGGCCATTATAATATTCACAAATCATCGTAGTTTTAGACCTATGTATATATATATAAATGTATTATAATATATAGGTCTATATAAAACGTTAGTCTTGCTTCTGTGGAAGCAGATACGACATGAATTAAACAACTATAAATTAAAACTGTCAATGTTAAATCGTATATTGTGAAATTGCTTTTCACATTCATTGCGAAAATTGTATTCATATTATTTGAAAAAAATGTTTTAATAATAATTTTCTATATTATTATAAATTAATTAGTAAGTAAACTTACTGTAATATTTTTTTTAATTGAAATATGCCTTTGTTTAATGACTAAAGAAAGCTTTTTTGCATTCATTGGGTAAAAATACAAACAACACAACATCAAAAAAAAAAAAAAAAAAAAAAAAAAAAAAAAAACCCTTCTATATAAAAAAGAATTTAATGAAATTTATAAAAATATTTTTTATTATCACTGTTTATCTTTATAAAATATATTAATTCAAATATTTTTTTTTTATTTCTGTCAACATAGTAAAAAGTATACATTTTTGTATTATTGAAAAAAGGTAATCATCAGTGACTGAAAACTCTGCATGGAAAAACTCTGCAAAATTTTATTGTTGTACAACATTGCTGGTTTGTCGCAATGACATCCTTACCCATTATTCAAAGTTCTACCAGTATCTTAAATATTACCCAAGGTACATTCCACAACGCAATGGTGCTTTATTGAGATTGAATTATGCTTTATTCAGATTGAATTACTTTATGAGACGTCTACAATATAGCATCTTTTATAAAATATGAATTTTATGAAAAGAATGATTATTAAATTTTCGTTAGAAATAGCTGTGCACCATAAAAAAAATGTTCTTTTATACAAAATTTTTCTAAATTTAATTCACATTGTTTTTCAAAGTTTTGTATTTTATAGAGAGACATTGGTACAGTTTTCTGGAGTAGTGTTATAACTGATCACGAGGATTCCCTGCCCACTGACATGAAGTAGCAATCATTCCCCTTTCTAGTGCAAGTGGCTTTTGTATCTATGTTAAAAGTGATAAGGTCGGTGATCTCATTCTGCCTATTTTACATTGACAAATAATCATTACACTTGCAACGTCTCGGCCTATACCACACCTATAGAGGCTTCAAGAGAGGACCTCTTTTCATGTTCATGGGAACACTTCAATTTTTATTTACAAGCATTATATATATATATATATATATGTTCAGAACTGTGGGTTAATAAAAATAAATATTTAAAAAAAAATGAAAAATAAAGATTTAAATTTGATTCACAAATGCAGTGCAATGCAAAGACGGAGATTTTCACAGTTCTCCAGTCTATGTCCAAATATGTGGTTTGTGGAAGACCTTAATTATCACACGGCGTGATGCACGAAACCATAAAAACTTTGCGGAAACTCCGGCCAGTTCAATCACTTCAGAAGTAAAGTGAAAAAATAACACTATTTGTCTACTCGTCGCAGAACTCTCTTTATTCTTAAAAAAAAAAACTCTCATTCAGAAAATTCGTCTAGGGAGGGGGGCGCAGCTATCCTCACTTCTTATTGGAGTAGACATTTTCTCATCATATGGTCTAACACCAATCACGATGCAACAACTCATAATGTAGTTCATATTCAAACTGCGATTATTTTAACCTGTGAAGGTCGCACAGACAATTGCTAATTTCATGAAGTTTCATTATCAATGACGAATATCTTCTATTAGATTTGAGTGACTGGTTTTTTCATTAATGCAAAAGACTAATTGCTTGTAATATAATAACCCACAACATTGGTTATCTGCTGTCAAATTTTAGTGATATGTTGTTATTATGTACTTGTCAAGGAATATATGCTCTGCTTTTCTGGGAAAGAAATCTCCCAACTCTTCCGGTGGGAAAAATTTACACCCTTATATAATCATTACCCCTTTTCATGTAACCTCGATTAATAAAGAAACATTGCTTTCATCTTTTAAAGATCAATTTTATGTAGATAACATGCTACAGACCTTACGATTAGTCTTTATGGCTTGTCATTCTGCATAAATCTTATCAAAACACCCACAATGTATATATCTGAAGTTCTATTCATTGGCCAACAAGATCACTAAACCTTACTCCAATTGAATATAGTATGATGCCAGTATCAATATGTGCCAGTTTCATAAAAGTAAAAAAAAAAATAATAATGACTAAAAAAAAAAAGAAATTTTTAGAGATAATAAAATAGACATTTCAGAGCATGATATCGCTCTTAAGTGAGGTTTAAGCAATTACTGATTTCAACATTTTCTTTTTTCATCATTGTTAGATATTGATGGATCCTACAGCCTTGTTTTTTTTAATGAATTATTTACATCTGCAAGAGAAATACGCCTTCCTTAATTCAAAAACAGGCATAATTTTTTTCAAAATAGTTTAAATGAATATTTGAATAATAACAGAGGCCCCAATAATTCAAACGAATTTAGACAAAATTGCATAAATAGAGATTAAAAATAATAATATATAAAATTATACCATAGCAAATTTTCTAATTGATTTTTTTATTTTTTTAATAAATAAAGTTACATGGATTCATTTAAAAACAATTAATTTGAAACTCCTTTTTAAATATGCATTTGCATAATAATTTTAATACTTTTTAATAAATTAATTAGAATTTTTAATCAATTAAATATTTTACATAATAGATTAAATAATTGTACATTTTAAGAAGCTTAAGGTTTAATTTCTTTTATGATACAAAAACTAATTTTTCGCGTAACATATAAAACTCCGAAGGTTATATAATGGAATATTTGCCAAACACATGTAAAGCTGGAATGTTTTGTCAATGCATTACTTTAGCAAATTTTGTTTATTTGTTAGCATTTATGTTATATCAACATTTCGAATGCCCAATGGGAATAATAAGACAACACAAATTGCGGATAAATGAATAGTTAGGTTATTAACAAAGCTATTATTAAATATTTGTTATTCACTATGCCCTGTTTATTTACTTTTCATATTTATTATTTCGGTAATCATAAAACGTAATTACCTAAAATGAATCTATAAAATAATTACAGAATGAAACATGAATAAAATAAAACACCAGAAACATTGTTAATTTAATTTGATTTCATAAATTCTGATGCACACATTTAATTAGATTACTGTAATTAAGAAATTAATCTCTGTATCTTTAATTACGACGGAGGTAATTATGCTGTATTAAATATGTGCCACATATTTTTCTGTAATTATTTAAAATGTTGGGAGCAAATTAGTTTATTTGCAAAAGATGAAATATCTAATTAAGAGTGAGTACGAATTAATTGAGGAAAGTTCTCGAATTTTCACAGGTCTTAATTAAAAGTTGAAGAAAAACAACATTATCTTCAGAAGGAAACTGGTATATGAAGACGAAGAACATTATTAAAATTAAATTTATGATTAGTTATAACTTTATAAATGCTGGGTAATTAAAAATGGAAAATAACATCTTAGAAGTATATTTTTTTGATAGTTATAACTTTAGATTAGATTATGATTAGTTATAACTTTATAAATGCTGGGTAATTAAAAATGGAAAATAACATCTTAGAAGTATATTTTTGATATGAATAAAGTAAATTTTGTATACAAAATATTTATTAATTGTTTTTTAAGTATTAAATTTCTAATTATTTTCGGAGAACACATTTTTTTTTGAAATAGATTCTACTAACAATTTTAAAATCGTATAAACCAATTTTAAAATTTAAAAATATTTAATAATAAATGATTAATTTGAAACATTTTTAATTGTAAACAAATGATAGTAAATCATTAATTAAAATAAAATTTCACTGGGAAAAAAAAGTTGATAAAGTTTATAACATAATATCATACTGTCAACGAATGCTGTCATTATCGAGGACAGTTTTCTAGATAAAATGACTTTGAAAACTAAAAACTACATGATGGGTGGTTTTTTTTTTTGCTGTCGAATGAAACATTCTTGTAAAGTAAGTAATATACATTTTAATACTTTCATTGTTACATTATGTTATTTTGTAGAAAACTATTTTTAAAACTATACATTCTAGCATTAAATACTTACTGCAAATGCCCTTATACTTTATTCAACTAACTTTAACTTTCTCACATACATATTATTAGATTTATGTGACGGAAATAAAATAAAATAAATAATTTACACAAATTTTTAATTTACATTAAGTTTACTTCTTTAAACTCTCATAAAAATTAAAACAACAACGCATATATATACTACTAGGCAAAAGTCCATTGTGGCTTTTGTTTATTATGATGTCACATTCTTTATTCTTTTGTTTCAGTTTATCGTTCTTATCAACATGACAAACGACATCGACGCATTCCTAAAAATAATTTTATTAAAGTTACTTCTAGTTACATAAATTTAGCTAATTACAAATTTAAGTTGATCTTAATATTTCAGCAATTACATTTTGGTTGTCAGATAAGATTTTTAAAATGAGCATCTTCACCTAGAGTATTGATTGATTAGTACAAGATTTCTAATAGCATTTTAGCTAATTAGCCTAATTTTACATGATATAAATGTAATAGCAGCAGATATACGTCTTTGTATATTAAGTGAATTATAATATTGCTGCACCAAACAATTTTATATTAACATACAGAAAAAAATGCTTTTGAATGTTAATGTTGTAGCATAAGTTTTATATATAATATTTTCTATAAAATGTTTTATATAAAAACCTTTATAGTTTTTATAGTGCAACCATTCTATCATTTGCTTAATGCCCATACATTAAATAAGAATACCATATATATATATATATATATATATATATATATATATATATATATATATATATAGCTGTAAGCTATTCTTCAGCTTTACAAATCTGCCATTTATTATTATTACGTAATGATTTCAGCATCAATTTTATCATTTTTACTATCTTGAAAATTGAAAAATACTAACAGATAGATTTATGTGGAACTTTATTAATATAAAATGTTAATTTACCATTGTTTTTTAAAAAATAATTTTTGGTAATTTTTAATTTTTTTTTCTTGATTGAAATTAAACCGATCAAATAATGTATTGATATCATGCATTGACAAAAACAATTGTTTATTGTTCTCTAATATGGTAACCGGGAGAAGTCTTGTGTTTGGACTCACTATTTGGTTGGTGCAGTGATAATCATTGGGTCTTGTTAATATTAGCAGAAGGTATATGAACATTTGAGGACTCTTGCCATTTGGCTTTTGAATATTAAACATTAACACAAAAATTTAAGAAAATATAAAATAAGACAAATATGACGTATACTGTAAGTAAAACAAATAAGCAAACAAATATAATAATTAAAAATTAAATATCAAGTTTTAATAAACAAATGAATGATTGCTTCAAAAAAAAAAAAAAAAAATATGAAGTTCGCAGTAAAAAAGTTTATCATATGTATTGGAATTTTTAATTTCCTTGTGAATTCCCTCTGACATTTGCTGGCTATTGTTAAGGCTTGATTTATGATTTTGCCATGTAATTGATAACATAACTTAAAAACGTGAGATGAAAATGGCATTAAGGAATGAACTCAAAATGGTTTTATCATTTTTAACATAAAAAAAGGCAGACACCAATTTAAAAATGTTTATGAAATAAAATTCGGAATTAATTTAATTGGAATTTTTAGAGACATTTATCACGAAATAATAAGAATATTTACTGTACATCATATGAAAGTAAAGATATGAACTTTAATATAGAAATATATTTTTTTTAAATTTTTCTTAGAATTAAGAAAATAGAAATGAGTTGTTTTTAAATTAAAAACATGTTTTATTTAACTCAGAAAATAAAATAATATTGATAACGTAGTTGAATTAAAATTCAAATGTAAAATATATCTGAAGTCAAGAAGTCTTTAACAAGTAACAAAGTAAAAGTTTAACAAGTGAAATGTTTTTTATTTCAGTAAAAAATATTGTTTAAAAGTGATATCGTATCATACTTTTTATGTATAAAACCGTAGAAAGTATTTAAAAATTGCAGAAATGTAAAAACAATTGCTATGAATTAATATATTTCGATAAACATGGGGAGATTCTTTTTTAGATTTTTTCTCTTTTAGAATTATTGGTGGCTGTTCATATATTACATTTAGTGACTTGAATGAGACGTGCACGGTACCGATGTTGGGGGCTTAAAGGGTCTTTGTGAGCAACTATTTTCGGAAAAACTATTCCTTAGTGGGAATTCTCACGTTTTTATAATCACCATCACCATCGACATTATCATTATTATTATTAATGAAAAATAGCTGACTGCCAAAGGCTCAAACTAAAGCCAATGGTCTGGAGAAAAATAACTATAAGGATGGGAATTTGTTATGCGTTCTTTTTTTTCACTTCTAGTTATTGAATAACTATAATTTTAAACATTTTCAGGACTTTTAATTTTCTTTTGATAAATTTTACATATTTGTTTTCATTATTATTGATTTACAACAAATACCCCTTATGAAAATAAAGCAAACTCAGAAACCGCAGACGCCTTAATTGAGTGAAATAAAAATTTTGATCACAGATAGGCTTACTTCTTAAAAGGGTGATCCTTGAGTAGCGTAAATGGAAAAACTATTGTAAAATCTGAATGGATAAAAAAAGCCATGAGAACAAAGGCAATTTCGGTTTCAGATTCGTTGTTGAACAAATATAGGATTTTTTTCAAACTTCGCTACTTTTTTTTTTTTTTTTTTTTTTTTGCGTTTCAATATTTTCTTCAAACCAAATAATATATTAGATATTTACTGAAGAAACGTTATAAAGTTGTCAGCGTAATTGCCTTAGTATTGGCAGAAGACATTCTAGGTTAAATAACCCTATTTTATATTTTGCTAACTCTCTATATAACATTTACAAATGACATTGTCTGGTTTTCAATATATTTGGCTGAATAAACAATCGAAAGAATTAGTAAAATGACTACTTGTAAAGCAGATCAGTTCTTTTTATAAGAACGAATATAACCACTAATTAAAATTAAGTAATTTGTAAAGATGTAACATACTTTTTATTAACATTGTAAATTATATGCATTTTTAGCAAAAATAACACTACTTTTTCTTTACTATTTTCAGAAACAAATATTATACTCTCAAAACCAAACTCATCATTGCTTTGATGCCGATTGCACTGAATTAATGCGAAGGCATAAATGAAAATTATTCACCAATAATCATAATTTAACACTTTGAAGATTATAAAATAGACCAAATAATATATATATAAGTAGTGTTATTTTCAAAAGAAATAAAGCTTAAGGAGCCAATAAGACTTTTCAATAATGAAATGATACATTAGAAGTAGCCAATTAAACACTTTGTCATATTATGGGCCAACACCTTTCAAAAATTACCACATGGAAAAGATACATTGATAGTATAAGTATGAAACACGCAATCATGCAAAAATATAATAAGAAGAAAGTTTTCCCTCTTATATTCAGACCTTTCAAAATTACCATCAATAAAAAATGTTTTTTATTTACGACTTACTATTGTGCAGTATATAACATGCTTGTCATGAGCAATACATTGTTGTTACAAAAGTGAAAATGAGGGAATCAAGAAATTAAAAGTGTTACTGAACACCACTTTACTCTTTAGCAAATAGTTAACGTATGCTAGTTCTTAAAAATCCCTGTGATATCCCTACAAACAAGGTTCTTAAGAATCCAAGGGTTTATACTGAGAAAATATATTCGGCAATATGAATGTGAGAAAATAAATTAAGCAATACATCTATCACTTTTAAAAGGCTTCCAAATATGTTTAAAAAAGCTCAAATATGTTAAATCAAAATATCTGATGACATTATATATATATTGTCTGCAATATATATAATGTCAAAGAAAATGAAATAATAAAATGTAATAATATGATGTTAATTATCTTAAGTAAAGGCGGTAATATAGACTCTTACATTTTTGATCAGAAGTGTAAAAATTATATATCTTTGATAATAACCAGAAATCATTAGCTTATTTATTTTATTAAGGAAATTGTATTTCCTTTCATTAATTAGCCGCTAATCATGATTAAAAAATATAATTCATCCTGCAAAAACTTTTCTATTGAGAAATCCCAAATTATATTTATGCATAGTTATTTTATTATAATATATACTTATACTATTACAAATAGTTATTCATTTGAGACTTATTATAATATTATTTTTATCGTAAAACATATAAAGATTAAAATTTACTTATGAATATCATTATTTTGATGATTTTATAAATATATTTAAAAACTTTTTTTTTCTTTAATTTTCCCTATAATTACTCTGCTTTAGTGGCAATATTTAGTAGATAAATTAACAGAAAACACTTCAGATTTTCAACCAATCGCCCTGAAGTTCAATATGTAGAAAGATGCTGCATTTTATACATGTCAATAAATGTTGCATTATTTGTCATTTCATGATTATTAATTTGTTTTTTTAATCGATATTGTCGCCATTTTTTTAAATCATGAAGAAATTGTTTTTACTTGTAAAAATTGTTCATCGAGAAGTTTATAAAATTATTTTAAGTAGGAAATCGGTATTTAAATTTTAAATTAACATTTTACCTTTGCCTAGAGAAAAGCATTTAATAGTCCTCCAGTAGAATGCAGTAATTCAATCATCAATTGAGTAGTCAAAATCAACCTTGCAACTTGCAATTTTTTTGCATACTATTTAATAAAAGATTGTGTTTTTGAGTAAATGTGTAGTGTTTTTAGGAAGGAATTCATATCTTGTACAATAATATTATTTTGTAGATATAAGAAATCAATAATACTTAAATGTATATTAAAACAATATAAATTCGTTTTTATGATAAACAATTCACCAAATACTAATTAATCTTCGATGGAAAAAAATATAGAATAAATGACATAGATTGCAAAATTTCAATAAATTTATGGCATTTAATTTTAAAAATTAGGTGACGATTTTCTTTACCTATTTGTTTTTCAAATTCTGGAAAAAAAAAAATTGTACCAATCACTCCAGCAATAAAATTAAAAAGCATCTGTTAATTTATCTCCTCTGTATGTACCAAATTAATGAAACCAAACAAAATAAATGATAATAAATCGGTTTTTTATTTCATGAAAATTAATCATATTTCTGAATTGTGTATGGGTTAATATTAAAATTATAAAAACATTTTTATTTTATGTACATCCTTAAAAAATACAAAACCATGAGAATGTTCATCGTTAAAATGCAAAATCAAAATTCAGTTTTTCTTCACTATTTTATCATCGTAAGTTTTGCCAATTTTTTAAATTTTATAATATTTCAATTATTACTGAATAAACATACATATTCTTCAAGAATTCAGAAAAAGTTTGGATCTTTATATTTTTTTTTTTTTTTTTTAATTCTGCCTTTTATCTCTTTTCTTTATTGACTGCTCTAAATAAAAATCTTTCAATTCTTTGTACACAAAATTTCGGACGGAACACTTTTCATCTTTGCTTTTATGAGAATCATGAAAGCAAAGATGAGTAAAGATGAGTAAAAGATGAGTAAATTTGAGTAGTAAAGGTGAGTAACTTTTATTCATTTTACATTTTCCAGTTTCATTCCACTTAGTATGTTTTTTATAGATAGTGCCCTTTTGTCATCAGATTTACAGTGAAATCATAGACTAAAACTGAACCAAAGTAAAAGCAAACAAATATTGATTTTGAAAACTGCCATGGATTCGTGGAAATTTCACGGTTTCTATCTATTTGTCAAAAAATAATATAAATAAAAGTCAAAAATTTCTATTCTTCAACAATGAATCTCTAAAAATGTCTTCGTGTATTTTAAAAATATTTTATATTATCAGATATCTCACTCTTTTTTTTCAATTCCTACTATTAGTTCAGACTCTCTCTATATACACTGATGTGATAAAAGTCATGTGGGCTACCTCTTAATATCGTGTCGTCCCTCCTTTCGCCCGGCGAAGTGCCGCAACTAGAAGTGGCATGGACTCAACAAGTCGTTGGAAGTCTTCTGCAGGAATATTGAGCCATTGAACGTCCATAAGTGAAAGCGTTGACAGTGATTTTGGGACGAACAGACCTCTCGATGATGTCTCATAAATGCTCGATGTTATTCATGTAAAAGTGGTGATAACACTAATTGTCCAGAATGTTCTTCAAACCAATCGCGAACAGTTGTGGCCCTGTGCCATGGCGCATTGCCATCCATAAAAAATACCATCGTTGTTTCGGTACATGAACTCCATGAATGGCTGCAAGTGATTCAAGTATCTACGTTTTGTCCAGTCGCACCAAAAAGTCCATGCCATGAAAAACCTTCCACACCATTACGGAGCCACCACCATAACAGTGCCTTTCTGACAGTTTGGGTCCATGAAAAAGTCGAACCCTACCATCAGCTCTTACCAACTGAAATCGTGACTCATCGGACAAGGCCACGGTTTTCCATTCATCTAGGGACCTACCGATAAAGTCACTGCAAGCGATGTCGTTCTGTCAGTAAAGGCACTCCGGAGTCGGTCTTCTGCTGGAATAGCCCAAGAAAGCCAAATTTCTCCGCACAGTTCTAACAGACAAGTCCCCCATTTGATTTCTGCGGGTTATTTGACGCAGTGTTGCTTGGTCACGGTCGTTAAGTGCAGGCGGTCGACCACTGCGCTGTCCAATGTTATGCCTGAAATGTCATACTCTCGGCACACTCTGACACAGTGGATCTGGGAATGTTGAATTCCCTAACGATTTCGAAATGGCATGGCCATGCTACTATTCCGCGTTCAAAAGATTCCCGTCGTGCGGTCATCATCACGTCAAAACCTCTTCGCATGAATAACTTGAACAGAAATGAAAGCTTCGAAAGCACTGCGCATTTAGACCTGTTCTACGCGATGCTACTGCCATCCGAAAATTTGCATATTGCTATCCCATGAATCAGTGTATATATCTTATTCAAATTTTTTAATATACTTTTTATTGATCCACTCAACTTCAAATAGATTTTTGAACTTGTAGAGGATGACATTTGATGTTAATACAGTTTTTCAAATATTAATTGATTAATTACATTTAATTAATTATTTTTTTTAGATTTAAATTGCATATATCTAATAATAGATGACGTTGTAAAGGACTTTCCTGGAATAGAGAGAAAAAAAAAAAGTAGGAATTGACTTATTATTATTATTTTTTATATTACTTGTTTATATTTGAATTATGGTTTACGGTAATCAAAATGTGTTTTTTAATTTCTAACAAATCACTCTTTTACAAATATTTTCAGATAACCCAATTTTTTTTTTTATAAATAACATGTTAGCTGTATAAATAACTCCTGTCTTGTTGATGATAAGTTAAAATCTGATTTAATTTACTTTATAAAACACTTAAATTAATACTCAGAAAACATTTATTCTGGTAGATACAGATCAATATAAATTACAATAATTAAAACTGTCCCATTTGATGACAATGCTACGGTAATTAATCATTGAGTCTTAATAATAAGCAATGCATTTAATCTATTTGTTAGTTATGTTAAAAAAGATATAAATGGATTAAAATTATAAATATCGACCATTTCTCCTTTCTTTTTTATAATTTTTCAGCTTAATTTTCTTTTCATATATTTATTCTTATAATTTATAATCAAGTTGACGATTTTAAGTGTAGTTTATATTACACTAAAAACGTCATTGTGTGCCACCAAATGGCTGATAATCAATTACTTGTAGGTCCGCGATCATTTAAAATCCGCCTGTCACCAGCATAAACATTGCCTAAAATTTTGGTTCTTTTTCAAAAACCGTGTTCGTGATAAGAAAAAGGGATATCTATTTTTAATCATCACTTCTGTAAACAGTGTTGCATTTTAATTTTACATGAATCTTTTACTTTGTCATGTACGTATATCGGCCAAAAATCTTATACCAGAAAATATTCATGTTCACACATTTAAAAATATACAGATGATTTAAAATGTTTTGCTTGGTTTATTTATTGCTCAAAGACTAATATTTAAATTTTTATTCTCCAATTGAATCAGATTAAATGCATATATATATTTTTTTAAATTAAAACTTTTTTAAAAATAAAATGCTTTCAGATTGCATAAAAACTGATCGTACATGTTCATTAAGAAGATATATAAAAATCACTTTATTGTTGTAAGTGCCTTTGCAATTTGTATGTATTATGGACTTATACATCTGCGTCACATAAAGTAAAGAGTGTAAAATATTTTCATAAAATGCACAACAATTTAATTAAACTATTCTCAAAAACATTGTAATTAACGCAATTCTTATCAAAAGCAATAAATATTTAAAACACATCGAAATTTTCTCGAATTGCTCGTACAACATTTAATCAATATTCAATCTTCCTTGAATGTATTTTAAATTTAAATGAAAATAAATATAAATATATTGAACATATTTGTGAGTTCAAAGTATATAGACATGATTTATTGTAAAATCTATATGAGAAGTAAAAGAAAATGTGATGAAATACATAAACAACAAGTAGGAAATAAATGTATTTATTAGACAATGGCGCCACGTGTGTGGAGTAATCTCTGCACCATTTGCTGGAGACTGTTTTGTAGTTAGCAACTGTACATGATCACATGGAAATAAAACTATTCGAAGCATTGTTTCAGAAACAGAGATAGTTGCAAAGCACATAAAAAAAGATAGGTGTACATCATTGAAAATATTTCATTCACAAGTAAAATACATTCATTAATACTTTCTATTTTACAACATGAAACGACCTGTTAATATATTAGACTCAAAAAAGGAAATATTGACCAAAAAGAAACGACCCATTAATGAGCAAGTTTAATTAGAGCGGAATTTGGAATAAATTACTAATTTTATTTAATATTTATATAGTTAAGCAGTTAAGCAGTATTTAATTTTATTTAATATTTATATAGAGTTAAGCAATAATAATTTTATTTAAGTTTTATATTGTGTTAAATAATATTAATTTTTATTTAATATTTATATAGTATTAAACGGTACATTGTAATATTTTGTACTACTTTTATACAGTTTTATTTGATAAACAAGTATTTTTTTTTTTACAAAAAAATGCAAGGAGCTCATTATTCATTTTATATATTTACCATATAATTCTTAATAAACACTTTGTTTAATGAATATCGTTTTTTACCATTATATTACGAAGAATTTATGGTAAATTTAAAATATCTGTTTGAGCAAACTAATGTCAAACAAGTCGTTTCATGCCCAAGTTATATATATCAGGTATGATGCTGAATGCATTTTAAGACATTGTATAATAATTTATAGTATTTATATTGAAGAAATTTACTTAATCAGCGAATTTACAGAATCGAGTAATAAATTTGTGTGGTTTATATTAATTGTTTTAAATCTAACAAAACTAATACACATTTACATACTGTTGTAAAATATTGATAAATGTGTAGTTGTAAAATATATATTAAATAAAAATACACATATCTATCATTTAAATATCAGCTTTTATAAAAAATATGGTGCCCATCCTTTAAAACAATAATTAATTTAGTTTATTTCATAACACTTCAATTATAGAGAATAAAAAAAATTTACCGTTTTATGAAAAAAACACTTTGGATGTAATAATATATATAATATTTATACATACATATATATAGGTATAGAAAATTTATATATAGAACTTCTATCATTACTAAAGTTAGAAATAATTTTTTCTATATCATTTTAAGGTTTAGTATTATTTAATAAAATGACACACTTCCATCTAAATTACAAAAAAAAGGCGTTATATCTTTATATAATAATAATAATATTAATAATAAAAGTATTTGATAAATAATAATTAATAATAAAACATGTTTTTAAAATATAAAATTTAAAAAAAAAAATATTTTAGTCATTTTATATACATAAAAATTTCTATCAATTTAGCAAAACTGTAATTTCATACATCATATGATTGAGTCTTAGAATAATAGTTCTTGCTGAGTACAGTTTCCTGTTTAAAAATTTTTCTTAAAAATAATGTTAACTACGCATACACATATGTTTCTTAATTGAAAGATATATTTCCATAGCAGTCGTAGAAATATTCAAATATTTGTAACTATCTTCAATCTAAATAAAGAATAAAATAATTGAAAATATCTCTTTTTTAATTACTGTTTTGAAGGATACAAGTAAACGGAATTATTATAAGCACAGAGTTTTTCTGAAAACACAAATCAGTATGTTGATAAGAATTGTGTTTGTAGCTAATCCTAATTTCACATCACGATGTGCAAAATGTACTCACAGGATATTTTTGCAATACATCCGGTATAAATGTGTTCCAAGTAAATAAGACACACACACAATTATCTGTATTTTAAATCCAACTGTAGATCTAAATAAAAACAATAAAAATTACTAACAAAAATTTTCTTAGTATGCTTTTTTTCATAATAAATGTTTATAAACCCATGTACGAATAAATACAAATAATTTAACAGAACTATTTCTAGAAGATATAAATATAAAGATAAATTATAGTTTCGATTTTTATTGAAATTAAACTAACAAATGATGCTTAAAATGTTAATATAGCATTTGTTTCAAAATTCAGTTTATTACCCAAAAGGCTTTGCATTTTTTTTTTTTTTTTACATCAGTATCCTTGGTTGGCAACAAAAAATGCTCACCAAAGTCACCAAATTCTCGCCAAAATTTTACGATTTCTTGAAAAGCAACTGGTACTTTTAAACTATTACGTCAATATTCTCGGAATGGTTTTTGTATCGTAATTGAGGTAGGAATGGCTCACTTTCAGAATGTCCTATTACAGATAAATGCTTATTTGGTTCTTTGAATTGACCATTTTGTCATATGCTTCGAAATCACTCACTTCCCCAGAACCCAAACAGGACACAAAGGACGAAAACCTTGACATACGCCTCCATCCAGGATAGTTCCTTTGAGGAAGATTGCTGGTTTGTCTCAGCTCATCTGAAGGTGTCCCTTCCAAAACTAGTCTAGGTGTCACAAAATCGAACACTTCACTTTTTGATTTCCCGCATTGATCGCAATTTTGACCAAGACATGGGCAAGAGTTCCTTTTGGCCAGTAAACGGTTTGGTGGTGTGGATTCTGAGAAGTCTTGCTGTTGGGAAAGGGACTCATCAAGCTCCACCCCTGATTCGGACTTGTCTTGACATGAAATAATTTCATTTGGTGTTGGTTTCATTCCAAAAGACTTTGGACTACTAGGTGCGAATCGAATCTTTTTGGGATTCCAAGGATAGCCTTCTGCTAGAACTGAATTTGTTAATTTTGTTGTGTCGAAGAGAGGAGCGTGTCACAGACCGCAGAACATCAGGTGTCTGAATAGAACAATTGTGTTTCAGGGGTTTCCTCTCTCGGTATTCCTCCTGTCCTACTAACCAATAGGTGCACATTTCTCCTTTTCCCTAGAATGCGAGTAAAACAATTATTAAGGATATGAAAATCGTAACATATTAATATCTACAGAAATATTAGTTATTTTAATATATGAATATATTAAGATATAATTTTCTTAGCAATAAGAGTTGCAGGATAAAAAATAAATTACAGTTACTAGTGGTCTCATTTATCAATTTAAAAGTCAGATATATAATTGCATTTTCGTTTAAATCGTGTTAATTGTGCCAATAATACAGCAGAGCAATATTGGCAATTTAAAAAATGGAAATTTGCTTCATGCAATGAATATTCGGTACGACATATTAGACAATTTCAAATACAATAAAATCAAGATTCTTATATCACTTTAAGGAAATTCATTTAAATACAAATTTTGAAGAGATTCCTTGTTCAATGTCTTCTTTTATGATTTAATTACGATTTTGTTTCCGTTTTTCATTCAGTTCATGAGGAATTCACTTATCCAAAAATTTTCATTTTACCGATTTGAGCTAAATTAGTAAATATTGTTTGTTTGCTAACACCAAAATTTAACGTTGACAGGCACTCTGAGATGTATCAGACCCAACAATAGTTCGTAATTATCTGATTTTGATTCTGAGCTACCGCGTATCAAAGTTACTGTACGGAATTTTGCGAATCCATTTGATACTGTCTGCTACGTAGTAGCGCTATTATTAATGTTTCGCACGGTCTGCAATGTCGTATTCCATGCAAGAACTCCTAATAGTGCGAATATCCGTGATTTTACCAAAGACATGAGTAAAAAAATTGTTTTTCCCCATATATTTTTGCATTGGCAAAATATTTTACGTTTCAAATATTTTAAATTTAATATTTAATTAAATCAAATATTTTACGTTTTATATATTTGTCATGAGGAAACTACATATTTACTATATAAAAGTGAATGCTGTTACATCATTATTGAAGAGGTTTTCCTTATCGGGCATTAACATATCACTTGAGCTCATTTACCACTAAAACAGCTGGTATGTAGTAGGTTCAGCATTAGGTACATCGCTGCATTTCATGTACATTGTGTCATGGTAACTTGCAAGGAATTACCCCAAACAAAATATTTGAGTCTTTACACTTTGTTCCCAAGAGAGAGAGTGTGTTTGAGATTTTCTATGCTACTGATTTATCATGGGTATAAGAAGGTATTTGAATTTTTATGACATGAGGGCTTTGAAGCGAGTTGGAACACCCGACGATTTGTTCACTTGGCAATTCTGGTCGTGTACTGCTGAAAATAAACCCTAACCAAAATTTCACTGGATTCTTTATAGCGAAATATTCTTGAAATTTAATCCATCAAATGATATGGAAAGCTTCAATTTCTTTTATCTTTTATCACTGTTCACGGTAATACGATAAATAAAATTGAAAATAGCTTATGTAATTTCATAAAACTT
Source organism: Caerostris extrusa (assembly GCA_021605095.1). Classification (NCBI taxonomy): domain Eukaryota; kingdom Metazoa; phylum Arthropoda; class Arachnida; order Araneae; family Araneidae; genus Caerostris; species Caerostris extrusa. The sequence goes on from BPLR01001912.1 coordinate 39,203, forward strand.
CTAAACGATCATAGGCAATTTACACATTTTAAAAAAAGTCATAAAATGGCGAATGGATTTTGAAATTGATCAATCCCATGGCTCGTGTATGTATTTTATGACCAAAATGTATAATGCATTTCGCAGGCTGCCGACTACAAATTCAAGTAGGCACGTTAAGTTGCATATTATTCAGCGCACTTATTCATGTACACGAGAGTAAAAATGTTTTGTGACGTTCTACATTTAATAGTTATTTCAAAAGTATATTAAATTCAGACATTATAAGTTTCCAGTCACAAGATTAAAGTAACATATAATATAAAAGTACAGAGTACTTATTAAACTTTTAGAATTCGGAAGCAATTATAATGTCCTTTGAGCCGTTATTTTATGCATTTTTAAGGTTAAAAAGTTTTATATTCTGAAGAGATTTTTCAGAATTATTATTGTTTTTATATATCGTTTTCATCTGATGTAACATAAACATAAATATTACCCACATAAAATCACAGTTCTTTTTAAAATAAGAGGAATAAAATATAAATTATTTGAAGAGAAACCCCTTAATTTATTAAACCTATTATTTATTGTTTCAAATGGCGAGGCAATACAAAAAATGGGAAAAATTCGAAATAAAGAAGAAAATGCACAAAAAAGAGTTCAACAAAGTTGATCGAAATCATTGCCTTAAATGTTCTCTAGCTTGCAGAAAATCTGAGCTATAACAATCTTGAAACTTTAATGCCTAAAAATTTTAATAATCTTTAAGGTAATAAAAACCCATATTTAAAACAGTTTTACATTATTAATTATTATTTTAGAATTAAATAAATGATATGAAAAGGTTACATCCAGCTTCAATGAAATTATATATATATTTTTTTTACCTTCATAAATTTTATTAAATATAAAATCAAAGAAATCAATAAAGATTTTAAAGAAAAATATAATCATCAATACGTCATTAAACTCATATGTCCGTAAGAAATGATGCTTAATATAAACCCTTAATAACCAATGCTTTAGGAAATTATTTAGCAATACAACTGAAGGTAGTTGTCAGTAATGAATAAAACTATTAAAAACCGTCATAAAAGCAGGAAAATAAAAAAAAAGCAAGTGCACTACAGTGAAATTATAAAATTCATGCATAACATTTTTATGCAATACAAATGTAACACACGAAACCACTAATTCAGTTATTTTGTCTTCCGAGTAAAATGACTAAATTAATATAATTTTTAAATAATAAAACATGAAAAGAATTTAATATAGTAATATAATATAATATAGTAAGTCAGAAATTAATAAGGAGTTTAATCTTTTACGATTATAAATGAAATTTTTTTATGTATAAATTTTTACAGATATTTCAAATAATTATTAAAGGTAAAAATTACAGTACAGTGTAATTTTTATTTAAGATTTTACCGTGTTTTTTTATGCAGTATTCTTATTTTTCCTTTCATTGAATTACAAAATTGTTAGTAGGATATATTGAAGTCTTTAAGATACTAAGATTGTTACAGAGCTCTTTCTAAACTAGTGACATCATTTTTAGTATATTACAGTGCCATATTTAATTAAAGTACAAACAAATGTGAAGTTCTAAAGTAAAAGCAAAAAAAAAAAATATAATAATAAATCAATAAAACACTTCAGCTATAGATAATTGTTTTGTATTGAGTAATTTACATAGAAAATTATGATTGTAATCAGAATTGTTTATTGTTCGAATTACTTATTTAACTGCCATTGTTTGTAGCTAAATTTAATTTATATTAATAATGGTATAAACTACCAATTGCAATTAATATTACGAGATTCCTTAATAAAGGAAAAAAAAAAAACATTTATGTACTGCAGTTTTAAACCTTATTGACTGAAGATTTAAAACTACAGCACATGAATGTTTAAACGGTATCATTAAAGAATAATTTGTTTATGTCTTAATTTATTTTACTTCCTCTGATGCTTATTAAAAAATAAATAATTCTGATTAGTTTTGTTAACTAAGTAAAAACTAAAGTTTTTGATAGAAAAGCCCTATCACCAGGGAACTGAATGTTTAAATTATTTAATATTTGAACTTAAGGAATTCATGAATTACTTTTACTTATTATACATAAAAAATTAAAATAAGTAATATTAAACAAATTTTATTTTAACTTATTGCAATATTTATCAATTAATTCTGTGATTTAAATCGAGAACTTTGATAAATTTTTAATTACTTTTTATTCTTCATTTGCAAGATATTCGTGATAAAATTAACTAACATTTTAAATATATTATGCATTAAGATGAAGAACTAATTTTAATTTCAGAAATGTTAGTTTTAAAATTAACTAACATTTTAAATATTTATGAAGATGAAGAATAATTTTATTTAATTCAGAAATGTTATGGAATATATTAATTTGATCAGAAATTTCAGAAGCGTTATTTTCTTATTTATTACTAGTAATATTTAATTTCAAATATTACATTCTTGTATAAGTCTGAAACACAATTTTTACAGTAAAGAATTTGTTTTCTTAATTTGTTTTACTTAATTTTATCCATTAATCTTTTGGATTTTGTAATAACTGAAAAAAAAATTAAAATGCATATGTTCTCGTTTCTCATTTATTATTCTTTTGCGTAAGTGAATACATAAAAATAATAAATAATATACTTTTATTTTAAAACTTATATTGTTCTCTACTCTGTCTGTTCCCGTAGCATATCTACAATTTCAGCCCAACTGCGCCATCTACATTATGTTAGCGCTGGCTGCGCCATCTACCGTTCATGACAGAGTTTATAAAAAAAAAAAATATCTACATAAAATAATCATGCTGGTAATAGTTTAATTTCATGGATTTATTAATTAATAATGGTTTTTAATAACATACCAGAAAAAAATACAAAAATAAATACAAAAAATATTTTTGTATTTATAAAATAGAAACACCAATTTTGATGAATGATTATATGTAAATGAACCATATTCGCACATGAAATCAACCTGAGTGCTTAGAAATATAAATTTAGTGATTACCCTAGATTGTAAGAACCTGAGCACCTTTTTTGCTCTTATATTAAACATTTTTTTTTTTATTTTCATCACGAAAATGTATATATTTTCTAAAATTAATTTTTGAAATTTCGCACAAATCTGATTATCTTTTTATGTTTTTTTAATTAGTAATATATATTAAATAATTTTTACATTGAAACCAGATAAGTCGATTATTGATCGCTCATAATTTATTCATGTTAAAATAAATCATGTATTTCGAGCGCATTATGTTATATGTGAATTTTTTTCTAATTTCATGTAAATTTTCAGATGTGATTTTTTTTGTAGTAAAATTATTATATTTAGCAATATTTAATTTGTTCCTAACATGCCTAAGATGGCTTATCTAATGCAGAAAACGATCTAAATTAAAACATTAGACAAAAGTTCTCTATTAAAATATTAAACAAAAGCTATAATTAAAGCAATATATTTGTGAAATCGCATATTTAATATTAATCATTTTCTTACCCTGGAAGGTTCGCAATACATCAGTGCAAGGTATTGATAATTTCTGAACTTTTAATTTAATTTTATTTCATATTTTTTAACACAAATTATTGAAGAAAAATAATAATTTCATTGGTATATAAGCCATTGCATTATATTTATTTTCTGTACAGTGAAAGAGATCTTTAATTGGAGTAATCGTTTCTGATCTCTGAAATCTTGAATTTCATATTTAAATAATAATAAATTTCACTCAATGCATATATAATCAAAATACGAGGCATTAGACGATATTACCTAATAAAAAATGTTAAAAAATAATTAAATATTTAAATCATATGTTTTGATTTGTCGCTCTACGTTAATATTGTGCATACTTCGGGCTAAATAGACCGCAAAATACAGTTTAATGTCGATTCCGAACCACCACTACAACACATCATTGTGCTTAGAGCTGCGTTGCCCCTTTACAGTTTCGGAATGATATTTGTGAGAATACTGATTTGGCTCTGTGCTGCTCTACAGTCATATGAGACCAAGACCTACGCCTTAAAGTGGATTCCAAACCATTACAAATATACATGCCACCCTGAAGCCTGTGCTATCTAAGGCCAGAGCCAATCCAATTGGCCGCCGCCAAAATCATCTGAATCTCTGATCCTGAAGTTTTAAATCTCTGATCCTGAATCCCAGGCATGAGAAAATCTATCAGTGGTATACTTTTCAATGGGCATTAAAATAATAATTCTGTAGCAACTTGATGTAAAACAAATTTAAGTTAACGAAATAATGTTGAGTGTCTGACTCAATCGATTAAAGTAGATGAACAGATGAGAAATTATTATTTCTCATCTGCTTCTTTTCCAGCAAAATTGTAAGCCAAGTTAAGTTCCGTTATATATATATATATATATAGTATAATATATGTATATATATATATTATATATTTTTGTATTTTAATTGAAAACAATGTTATTAGGGTTTTTGTATTTTATTTGCTTTGCCATTTTGGAAATTAAGGCTAATTATATTAACGTTACCTTAATGGAAACTACACCTCTTTCCTCCACTTTGTAACCACCAAGTTTATCTAGCAACCGTTTGCATTCTTCACTGCAATGGATTCGAAGAGCTGGTAAAAAAAGTAATAATAATCTATTATTCATAAATAATATTTAATTAACGATTATGTAGTAGCTATATATTCAAACAATTTAAAGTTTGTTGACCCCAGGTGATAAATACACATTAGAGATAAAAGAAATAAATTACCTAAATTAAATAGTTTTGCAAGCATTAAACAAGATAATTTCAGCAATGTAAAATCAACATATATTCTCATGGAAATAAGTACAATTTGAATAATTATCACATTAACTTGAGAAAATAAACTAAAATATGCTGATTTTAATTTCTTGTGGAATGTTAATTCTTCTTTCAAAACAAAATAAAACGGTTCTTTACTACAGCTTAGTTTATACTTGATTCCATTTGCTCCAGTGTTGTATACAAGCAACCTCTTTCGAAAGAATACACTGGAGATTAACAAATTTTTAAATTATTTTGGTGAAATTTAATTATCAGTTGTAATGCAAATTCTTATCACTGAAATTTTCATCTGGTTAATTTCATATCTGCATCGTGTGTTTTATGAAGGAATGGGCTTTTTATAATTATTTTGCAAAGTCCATCACCTGCAACAAAAAGGTTTTCCCTTACAATGAACTCTTTTCTCGCCGGGTCAAAGACGAAATTGTTAATAGCTGAAATACCATGATCTATAATTTTTATAAGTTTGCCATTGTAAAGTGCCCTTCTGTAGGCCACAGGCTAAGCTGGCAACAGCTGAAAGTCAGGTATATATACAATGCATGATATAATAACTTTAATAATGTTGTTGTTGTTGCTTATCCCCTTGATTTAGAATCATAAACCAAGTCCAGTAGATCATGCTGCATCAATAGATCTTAAACGGTCCTTCGCTCATTCAACAGTTGCCTCACAGAGTCGCCAATACAATCGCTGAGATGAGAGGGAGACGCGATGGCCGAATGATGACAAGGGGTATATGTCTTATCTTCTCCATTGAAGGACAAACTCTTAGTGTGGCCAGTCCTTAGTCTAGCTAAAGCCGTTTGTGCAGGTCTAGGGCAGGATCACTGCAAGGACATACCAGGATATTTAGCGGCGTACCATGCATGAATTGGTGGCGACTTCAAGCGGTATTCACTCTTGCTAAAGTCATAGAATGAACCTCTGAAGCTAACAGATTGGAATAAGAAGCTTTGGGAAGTTTGCAACCTTCCTAGCGAGCAGATCAGCAATTTCATTTCCGTAGATGCCCACATGGGATTGAATCCACTACAAGCACACTGATGCGATCTGGTCCAAAACAGCTACTTTAGAAACGATATACTGCCCTATAAGCTTAAATAAGTAATAAAATAACTTTTTGTTAGAAATTTAGCTAATATCACTGTGTCTGAAGTGTATTATTTTCAACAAAATAGCTTTAAACTATTTAACATTTTGAAAACCTAAGGAGGTGATACATTAAAGTATTAGTCTAGTTCTAATATTTCTAAAGTTATGATTTAAATCTTTTCTGATAATTATGATGGCATTATTATATAAACAATAATGTTTTTAACTTACGTAAACCGGTAGATTCCATCCTCGAAGCTGTATTAACTGTATCACCAAACAGACAGTATCTTGGCATCTTTTGTCCAACAACACCAGCACAAACTGCTCCTGAAGAAAAAAAAAAAAAACAATATTTATAAAATATATTTGAAATGTATTTAATGTGGCCTAGAATATTGGTTTTCCCGGAAGATATAGTTCAGTTCGAGCAAAGTCGAAACAAAAGTTCATTTATTTGTGCTAGAATGGATACGATAAAAACTTAGGCCTGAAAGAAACGCTACTGAAGTACAAGGCCAGAAAGGCAAACTCCTCAAATGCATTTCTTGGGGGATGGGAGCGAATGCCTTCAAGTAAAAGTGCCTGATATTTGAAATCAATAACGACATTTGAATCAAGATTCACTGATAAAGAAATAAGACATATTTTTGAGTTATAAGATTAAAGATCTTTCCTTTTCTTCTACTAAAACTTCTGCTTTTCTGTCGTTATCGATTTGTATCTGAAACTTGACAAGGTAACTGATATAATATGATAAGATAATCTTTCAGCCCCCACTTTTTTCACACTTTGAAGGAATTGTTATAGAATTTCCTTCAAAATAGTATATTAATCTCTGCTTAAATTTCAATCACAAACTTTTTTCTACAAAAGTACAAAAATGTTTTTTTCAGTACCAAAAAATCAAGTTTTTACTGCCCATCCAATACATGATTTGTATTCAATTTCATATGATCAAAAATAATATCTTCTTTACATTTTGCTGATGTGAACTCCAATAAAATTAATAAGTTTAGACTGATTTACAAAGTAAGTTTTGTAATTAAGCATTATTTTATTTAATATTAAATAAATTCAGTTAGAACGCCATTAAGAAAGGAAGGAAATATTCTACATTTATATTATGAAAAACAAATATTAATATCCAAAAATATAAATCTAATGAATTTTTGTCAGGTTAAAATAACATAATATTATTAAAAGAATGTACTGTCAAATGAAATAAAAGATAGGCAAGATAATTATAAAATTTATTATTAAAACTATTTAATTTCTAATTTAAAATTAAATTTAATATAAAATTTATTATAAAAAATATATATAATTTCTAATTTAAAAATGAAACTTAATATAAAGTTTATTACATAAAATGTATTAATATGAAATTTTAAAAAAACATGCAAAACGAGATACTTAGTATCAAAATCCAAAATTAGTTGGGTTTTTAAGTTGGTAAAATAATATAGAATAATGAAGTATGAAAAAAAATTGAAAAGCCATCAAATAATAAATATAATTTGAATTAAGAATTACTGAATAACACCGATTAAAAATAAAAGACCAAAAAAAAATTTATAAATTAAATTAAATATTTAGCAAATGATTTTTAATAAAATGTATCATTTCCTTTATTGAACTTTTCATCTTTATTAGCATTGAAAAAAGATTGAATTCTAAATGTTATGTATACCTTTCATTTCAATTCAGGATAATAGAAAAGTTAAATTAAGAAATATCGATTAAATATTTAACTGCTGTATTTAATTAAAATTGGAATAAATAAGAAAAAGGGTTTCTTATCCATAATCTGGATTAGACAATTAAAAAAAATCATTTTTTTTAAATTAGACTTTGAAGAAAAATTTACAAACCTTCATTTGATTCTCATCCAATAAAAAAAAGAACATTTTTATTCAAATTTAATTTGAAACACTTAATAAAAGGATTTTAAATAAATATTTAAAAAAATCCATTTCCTGAAAGTTAATCGTTGATTCATTAACTTAAATTATGCACACTTCAAAAAAATTTTCTTGTAATTATTAATTTAAATAAATTATCTATTGATTAATTAATTTATAAATTATTAGTACCTTGTTAATTATTTCATTTAAAATAGTTTTCTGTTAATATTCAGAAACGACATAACAATAAAATATTTTACTGTATTTCTAATTAAAAATTATGTAATTAATACAAATACTAAGTTATTGTATAATATAACGGTATTTATCACAGCAAAGTAAACAAATACAGTTAGTGTATGCTATATTTAAAACATCCAGTTTAATTAAAGATGAATGCAGAAGTAGGTAACATGGTTATGTAAAGAAATTCAATAATATTGCAACTTCATTTCAGTATATTAATTTTTCACCAAGCATACAATAACATTGTCATAATCATTATCTGTGGCCTTTTCTTGAATAAATTTTTAAAAATAACATTTTTTTGGTTAGACATTGAAATTGTTTGCTGTGTTTTAATTATATTACGTAGACAGCAAAGCTTTAAAAAGGACATTTAACTGAATTATTATATGTTCAATTTTCACTTTTTGGATGGAATTTCCTTCAATCTGCTATATCTATAATCCATATTTTAAATAATATATATATTTATTTTATAAACTTTAGCATGCTCCTCAAATTCAACGATTCGTTTTCAACTATAGAAATATATACAATTAATATGTATTAGTATTAAATATGTATTATTCTCATACTTCTTCTAAAGTATTTTTATATATATATATATATATTTCATTTCGTAGAATCCTGGAATGATGTTTTATAAATTACGGCGTTTAAAAATATTACTTTGGTGAAACGATAAAAAAAAAAATCAAGAAAATAATAAAACAAAATATAAATTTACAGATTAAAAAAAAAAATCCGCAAAAGCGAAAAACAATATATTTGTAACCTCTTATATTGTAGGACCATGAATTTTTCAAAAATTTATATTAATAATTTAATTATTAAAATGGAAACTGAATACTTCATACTAATAATGTCTGAATGAAATATATACATTTAAAATAATGAAAATAATTTATGATTTAATTATTTATAATGTCGAAAATTTTAAGTCTTGGTTCATTGGATGAAGAGGTCATGACTTTGATTCTCTCATAATTAACCCATTAAAAATAATACGCGAACATGACCTTGCATCGTGGTTTGCTATTTACTTACGTACTAAATTATTTTGATTTATTTAATGACTAATACAGATGCAAAATATTTTATTAACTATTATTATTGTTTTGATTATTAACTATTTTAGATAAATTATATGCGGTGTAGCACATCCTTCACTGTGAATATTTGATGATACTTAATTTATTACGAGCCTTTCAATACGTTTATAAATTCCAATATGAGTCTGGATCCAAATCTTAAATACAATAACTATGAACTGAAGTTTGTTTTAATAATTCATTAAAATAAAATATTTCAGAATTTAAAAATTTTTCAGAATATTTTACTTAAAAAAGAAATTTACTCTACCTGAATGTAGTCCTATCCTGAGCATAAGAGTGTCATTCTTTCTGTGTCTTATAACAAACTTTTTGATGGCTTCCAGTAAATGTAAAGCCATCGAGGCAATCTCCGCAGCATGGTTGTCTCCGTTTTTGATGGGAGACCGCTGACCACCATATATGCATCGCCGATAGTTTCTACTTTATACACGTCATAATTTTCAATGATAGAGTCAAAACAAGTGTACAAGTCATTCAAAAAAAGTCCACTACCTAAGTAAAATGGAAATAAATCAATTTTGCGTTTTTTTATGAAAAATTTATTCAATAATGTATAAATAACACACCAATAAAAGCATAATAGTTGAGTCTAGACCTTAAAAAAAAAAAAACGATGTAGTTCATCCGGAAAATTATCCCAAAATTCCATAAAATCTTCTCATTAAAAACAAAGATAAATAGTGTTAAGTACGTTTAAAAGAGAAACAAACTTTTATAAAACTGAAAAAAACATATTGTTCTACAACAACAGTTCTTAATCGTTTATGGTTCACCGTTTAAATTTTCCAGTAAAGAAAAAGCCACGGTTTTTTTTATGATATAATCATAAAATCATAATAATAATAAGGATACTAATACTACTACAACTAATAATAATAAGTCAGTTATGTTTAATATCAATTAATAATAGGGGTACATTAGTAATTTATACTAATTATATAATATATACACAATGATTATATTAAGTAAGGGGATATTTGAAAAGGCAGTATCTGTCTCTTATATATCTGTCTTTATGACAAAGTTTAAATTTCCAAATAAATATTTGCCGTTTCGAGACAAAGGACTTATGCTTTTATGCCAATATTTAAATAAATATAGTTATAGACATATATATATATATATATATATATATATACATTCATATATGTGTGAGTGTGTCACGTGATATATATATATATATATATGTATATTTGTGAAAGAAAGTCAATTCTTGTATAAGTCAAGAGTGTATGTCCAAGAAATTTACCCTAAATTACAAATCCGTATGTAAGCAGAAATGAAAAAAAAAAAAAAGAAAAGATGAGTGTAGCATCTTAGATTGGATGGAAAGAATTTCAAGCCGGAGAAAATGTGCTGTATTTACTTCACCATCCACACTGGCTTTTGACTCATTCAAAGCGCATCTATCAGATAAAGTCACAAATCCGTGAAATGAGTAGAAAAACGGCTGAAGGATGAAAATGTTAGCATATATGCTCTCACCATTGGACGTCAGCTTCAACAAGCAATTTAAAGATAGATATAAATATATGGAGTAGACAGCAGCTGAAGAGAAAGCCATAACGAAAAGTGGAAATTTTAAAAAGTTGTTTTAGTAATGGGTAAAAGATGCATTTTGGAGATTCCATTTTTGATGTTGATTCTCGAGCTTTTAAAAATGCTGCATCAATAACTGTATGGATGCCAGCGAAAACAATTTTGTGTATGACGAGGACATAAATTCTAGTGCAGAATATATTGAAAGTGATGATGATTGCATCCAGATATTTCCATAACTGAAAGTGAATTTGACGAATTATTTGGAACCCGGATTCTGTCACAGAAGTTGAAGGTTTTATGACTTTATTTTTTTTTCTTTCTCATAAATGTTGCATTCAAAACATCTAAAATGTAAAAAAAAAAATAAAGTAATTTTCCTTTTCCATTGTTATTTTTTATGTGCTAATTTTTTACGGTTTTCTATTATTATTCCCGGTATGTTTTAGTACTTTTCCGTTAGCCTGGGGATAAATTTCGCTAATATTAGATTCATGGTTTCGGTTGCGATCCTAAATGGCAGCAAAATAAACGGTTTTGAAAAGAAGAACTCCTTTTTATAAAATAAACTAGCAGCCTCTACCACGCGTTGCTGTGGATTTCTTGTATTTCATTCAATTATTAGATACTATAATTGGTATTGTTAAGGAAGTGATTGTTAAAGAATGATGAAAAGTTCAAATTAAGCTTCAACAAATAGAAAATGTTTAATTTTTATTAATTTAATGAATGAGGTAGATAATGTTGATTTTTAACACTGTTTTATAATTATTTTACAAAAATTTAATTTTTAATAATCATTACTTTCATTTATCTAAGAACTAAGCGATGAACACTATTTATTGTTAATCTGTCTTTCGTCAAAAGAAATAAATTCGTTAAATAATTTAATAAGTTGGTTATGCTTTTCTAAAAGATTTTTCCAACAATTCTACACTAGCTCTTTGTACTTGCTTGTTCGATAAAATTATACTGACATCGAGTTGCCACACGTTCTTCAGAAATGCCCATAAAATAAATTTGAAGAAATTTTGGCTCTTCGTTAGGTATTGGCATCAACGACCTGATCTTATGGTACACTTGACCTCGTATTTTGAATGTACTTTTAAAATTGCGTCCATCGGATGAGAATCGCAAATTTTAGTTGCGCCGAATGACGTCAATGGCGCCAAATGACGAAATATGAAAATCGTCGGTTTTGCATTTAAATAAAAAAAAATCAGTATAAAAACTATTCTATATCTCAAGTTGGAACAAAACACACATTTAAGAAAAAAAAAGTTAAAATCGGATTGTTAGTTTCAGAGTTCATCCCCAACATACATCGTGACATGGAATTATATATAATAGATAATTAATTTTTCATTATCTTATGAAACATAAAAAAAAATATTAAATAAATACTATATTTAGTCATTTATAGGGATCTGATGGCCAATTGGCTATCGCTCTGGCCTTTGGTACCACAGCCTTCGGATACTTAGCAGAGGGACAAATGACCTAGTCAATTTTCTTTAGCTTCAGGCTAATGAAAAAGCTGCGCTATTAGCTGATTTGTATATAGGCTAACATACGTAATTTAAAACTAGAAAAGTTCTAAAAGTATCTGCTTACATACGGAATATATATAGGTCATTTTCATATGGAAAAAAACCGAAATTAAAAAAAAAAAATTACAAAATTTCTTGATAAAAATTATGGAAATTGAACACGCATGTATGTAAGAAATACATAAAAAAATGTTATAGCTGTATTGTAGATAATGCTAAAATATCAAGGATAAATAATTTTTTACTTTTATTTCATTTTTGAATTATTCTCTTATATTTTCTATTGCGCTGATCTGCTGTTAATATAAAATAAATTACATTTAATCAAAGAAAAATTAAAACATTTATCCTTCATTTAAGGGAACTCATCAATAAATCAGTTAAATATGTTATTTTTTATGCTAACCGGAAAATTGATAGCTTTTTCAGCATTTCAATTTTCCAACTCATTAGTGCATAGACATTTAATGGTGCATAGACAGGACTAAGCGAACCGCTGAGAACGGTTTATTGCAAAATGAGCATTAACGTTCTGGTTAATTGATCATTAACGAAAGCGTAACGATGATTGATTACTTACTTGCAGTGGGCTACTTTGAGCAGACATGGTGGTAAATCCGACGATATCGCTGAAGTAGATGGTGACACAATCAAAAGACTCGGCCTCGACTTTGTTCCCTTTCTTCAGTTGATCAGCCACGTACCTTTAAAAGAAAATTAATCAGCAAATTTAAAGTAAACAACAATCCCTTTTTTTTTTTCTCTCGTTTATTTGCAGAAATATGCCACCAATTATTTAATTCCTGATTGAAAATTATTAATTTCAGACTTTGTATTATTTGAATTTGAATATACTTTTTTTTTAAAAAACGTTTTTGCATTTTTTGTGTTTTTAATTGTTTGTGTTTAGTTAAATTTAAGATAGACTAATTTGTCTACCTTACGTCTATCTTAAATTTCACTAAACTCAAACTGTTAAACCGCTAAAGTTCTGTAGATATTCTGGAATTGTTTATGCTGAGAAAGGAAATTAATGTTTTTGAATATATAGATAATATATAATTTTTTTCAACAAAAAATAAATAAATGTAAAATAAATATTAATTACAAAAATCACTAAATATCAAATATTGACTAACTACTATTTTTGAAAATTTTCCTGTAAGATAAAAAAAAAAAAATAAATAAAACACTAATTCCAAAATTTTATTTGTTAGTTTCACTATTAAATTTTTAAATACAAATGTCTGCTTCATTTTGTACTCTTTAAACAATTAATTTTTTTCAAAATTAATTGTTTAAAGAGTACAAATTTATGGTTTAAATACCTTAATAACTGCGTCAAAATACATATATAGGTCATTTATTCAATTCTTTCTATTAGCACAGACTCTCCCCTATATATATCTTGTTCGAATTTTCAATCGTTAATAAAATGCTTTTTTTATTCATCCACTCCAGTTCAAATACATTTTTTTTTTTTTTTTTTAGCTTTTAGTGGATGACACTTTTGATGTTAATACAGTTTTTCAAATATTAATTAAAAAATTAAATTTAATTAATTAATTATATTTTTTTTAAGTTGCATATATCTACCAATAAATGGTGCCAGATAAAATTAAACAAATGAATGGAAATTATTTATAAAGGACTTTCTGCAATATAGTGAAAAAAAGTAGGAATTCAATTAAAAAAAATTATATTACTTGTTTATATTATTTTTTAAATGCATTCAAAAACTGGCTGAGCAACCTGGCGTCACGAATCTGAAAAACTTCAGTTCAGGTTTAATTTAGTTTTAAATCACAATAAACTGCAATTGGTACAGCGGGATCCCCTGTGTTCCAGATTAATAAACCGATTAATTTATTTAAAAAAATTATATGAACCAAAGTAATTGACGAAGATCATTATAAAGCCCATTTATATGCATGATAAACAGTTAGAAAATTAAAAGCTATTTAAGAATGTCCCTATAAGCGGTAATTAAATATTCACATTCAATTTTTAAGAGATAAACTAACTTTTTTCAGGTTAATTATGCTGGAATAGAGTAGCTTGTTGATAGAATGTTGAGTTTCTGAACTAAGTACGTAAGGTTTGAAAATTCGACTGAAAAGCGATGCCTAATCGAAGGCTATGGTGTCAATGCCGTATGTGGGTATGACAAATCCGTAACGAAAACTCTTCCATAAAGCTATAAGAAGATAGGTGCCAGAACCCATATAGAACCATTAGGTTTTTTTTTTCCAAATAGAATAGTGCATGATGTTGAAAGAGATGATTTTTTTAGACTTATAGAATAACATATTTTTCGACATTTGTTGACATTATTATGTCAATAGAAGTTTGTGGAATGTAGATGATATATTTTCTGAGATGATTCTGCAACATAGCTACCATATTAATGTCGCATGGCTTCATGACAAAGTCTTCAATGATTAAAAACAGAAACAAATAATTACATTAAATTGTATAATTTTTTTTTAATGTTTAAAAATGCTGTTTTTGTATACTACAGTCAAGCTTACATCTATTTTTCAATTCTTTCTATTAGCTCACACTCTCCCTATATATATATATTGTTCAAATTTTCAATTGTTAATAAAATACTTTTTATTCCTCCACTCAAGTTCAAATACATTTTTTTAACTTGTAGTGGATGACATTTGATGTTAATACAGTTTTTCAAATATTAATTCAGTAATTAAATTTAATTAATTAATAATTTTTTTTAGATTTAAGTTGTATATATCTACCAATAAATGGCGCCAGATAAACTTAAAAAAATGAATGAAAATTATTTATAAAGGACTTTCTGCAATTTAGTGAAAAAAAAAGTAGGAATTGACTTTAAAAAAAAAATTTTTTTTTACGTTACTTGTTTCGCATAGGAATTTGTTTTTCTAAATAAATGAATTCATGAAAAACAAATTATATTAAACACATTATAATCATTCATTTTTGAAGTAACCATTAATATTACACATTTTTAGAGAAAGTTAATATATAATTTTAAGAACATTAGGTGGGAGTTTTAATGAAACAATATATGTTTTTCTTGTAGGCAATAAATATTGTAATACAACTTCTGCTTTGTGAACATAAAAATATATGACACATTTAAATTTTTAATGTTAAATAGAAATCATTCCAATTAAATTAATGCAAGGAATAAGAAAAGCAAAAAAAGTAATAAACTGAATTTGTTTACATTCATATAAAACAGAATATAATATTTTACTGAATTTTACATTTCTATTAATGCGTTTAAATCTAAATATTTTGACATCCATAGTGGATATTTAAAGGATTTAGGAATGTAGTTATATTGGAATTAAATTTGTTTAATATAATTTTATTAAATTAACTTATACATTAACAAGCTAAATTAAATTTATTTTCCTTAATAAAAACTTTCTCTTCATATAGTTTTCATTTAAATGTAATTTCTGAATAAATAACAAAGTCCAAAATGCAGAAAAAAATTTACAAATCACAGTCGTATTTCAATGAAAGTTTCACAAATGAAATAAGGTTAATTGAAAAATATTGCTCCTGATTACTTTGCTTTACATGAATTTGTCAGAAATGGATATATTAAATGGATATTAATGAAATTGTTGCATTAAATATTAATCAAAAACGAATTAAATCGTATTTTGGACGACTTCAGAGAGGATAAAACATCAAAGAAAAGCTTCGTAACTAAGAAAGGCAATTTTAAAAGCTCATTTCATTAAAACGTCTCTTTGAAATTGAAATGAAAATTCTTTGTGAGAAAACATTATTACTTTGTTCGGATTTCTGATAAATGATTTAATTAAATGACTAAAAATACAATAAAATTCAATAAAAAGTCTAAATCATTCCCGATTCAGAAAGAAATTTGAAGAAATGATCTTGAAATTTTATACTTATTTCTATTCTTGTTTGGATATTTTACAAATAATTAATGTTACAAGGCCTTTGTATATCATATTAAATTAACGATTATTTTGAATTCAAATAACCAACAAACAACAGTTCTGTTGATTTTAATATTTATTTCAGTCTAATAGATGTCCTCGTATTTTTTTTTTTTTTTTATCTTTAGTGTTTGAGTTTCGAAAATTTTATTATTTTATTATTAATTATTTTTGATGAAAATGTCATAATTGTTCTAATAAAAATAACTAAATTTCTTCCATCAACTTATTTTATTGGATAATGAGTTTTGTTTTAAAAATCAATAAAAAAGCTGTAAAGTATTGTAAAAATATAAAAATAGTTTAAATAGTGGTATAAATTTTGTTAAATTAATATAAGTGACATTGAAATACTTATATTACTTTTAATTAAATAATACATATATTATTTATAATTATTTAATAACTATCCTACTTTTAAATTAATAATAATACTTAAAGAAGTAAAAAATAATGCCAGTTTAATTTTAACTAAATTTATACAACTTTTCAATAAATAACACTTATACTACTTCAAATAAATAACACTTATAGTAGCATAAGTATTTTTTATTTAAAAATAGTATCAACTTAGTTAAAATTAAGTCAATATTGCTTGTTTTTAATTTTTACTATAGAATAAAAATAATTATATTACTAATAGTGAAGTATACTGAGAGCTCTTATAAAAAACTTCAATAATCCATTTCCTATATTAATTCGTAAATTATTTCATTAATCTATTTAACTTCATTAATCCAGTCCTAATAATTTTAACTTAATTTTAGTTAATTAAAAACATTACTACATAAATTTGAGTTTTGCAAGTTCAGTCTGCCAATTTGTTTTTATACGAATATCCCGCAGACTATTAACATCAAAGAAAATTACTTTAGGCAATTCAATTAAGTGTTTCATCTCTTAATTGCTTTACTAACACTTTAAGTTTAGTGAAAAAAATAACAGTGAAGTATCGTTGTTAATCAAACAAAAAAGTGTACCCAATAGATCTTTCGTTTATCCAGATGCATTTGATTATTTACTTTATATATCAGTAAAATACCTTTATGGGCAATATAGAAAGAAGGATGGTTAACGAAATGACAATTTAATTGCCTTTTATAACTAATGCTATAAACGAAAATTCATTTTAATGGACATTAGAAAATGTAACATTTATGACATTTAACATTTATCTTTGATTTTCATTTCATGAGTTGTTGATTGTCCAACCATGTTGTTTTCATGAGTTGTTGATTTTAGACAAAATGATATTAATATTACGATTGTTATATCCGTGCTGTTAGTTTTTGATGTAACATGACTCAGATATTTTTTTATAAATTTCATATTAAAAATATCTTTTTAAGATATAATGTAGTATCTTCTCAGGTAATGTAGTATATGCAGTAGTTAATAAAATAATGCTATTAACAAAATTCATAAAGTTTTAATTTATGTTAAAGTTTTACATAATTTTTTAATGAAATGTTTAAAAATTATGTAAATAATGAAAGAAAATTGTCTAATAATAAATATTAATAATATATACATCTTTTACTGGTAGAATTCCAGCACTTTTCATTGATATGAATATTATACAAAATGTATAAATAGGTAAATAATATGAATAAATTAATGTATTCAAATTAATAAATGTAAGTTTCTTTTTATTTTATTAAATTTTAGTTTCTTTTTTAAAGAAGTTTTAGCTGAAATCTTTTAACATTGAAAAGGTTTTGGGTCTCACTATTTAATTATTTTTCATATAATTAAAAGGTCATCTGTCATTCGATAAAAATAAAATTATTCGATTTTATAATGATTTAGAATCATTATTCTCCAACAAAATGCCATTAATGAATTCAATTTGCTTAATTGGATATCGTTTGCAAGAAAAATGAATAATATTTCAAAAAGATAAAACATTCTTTTTATGATGAAAGAAGTTAAGAATATTTTATAAATTTGTTTTTTATTGAAAAGACTGCCAGTAAATATGGATGCAGAGTATCCATTGGAACTTTTAGCGGTGTTATGGCGCTTGGTTATGAAGCTTTTTGATTAGTTTACAATTGAATTACCAGGTTACTGAAATGGTCTTTGATGCCACCACAAATTGAACAAATACCCTAGAGGTCTTAGGAGCTCATTTTTAACTCTTTTCTAAAAATCTAATATAGAATATTCTTGGCTTATGGTTTTATTTATACCTTAGCAGAAATATTTTATTATTAGCTATGTTGTGTTTTTAAAGTCTTCCGCTACATCAGAAGCTTGTGGCGTTAACTAATAAGTCTCTTTTCAACAATAAAATAAAATAATAAATAATAATAATAATAATGTTTATTTTATGGCTTTTTATTTTGAATATATTGAATTGAATTACTTAGTAATAATTAATAAAATTCTCATCTTGTGTACGTAAAATATATTTTAGTATCTACTAGCAGGCATGACCTGGTATTCTTAAGTGGAAATTAAAAGGAAAATATTAGCCCTTTTTTTTGTAATTTTGAAATCTTTTCTCATCAGACAAAAATTTCAAAATTACAAAATTCTAATTTAGAAAAGTTTCAAAAGAAAACTTGTTATATTGATTTTAACTTGATATGCTTATCTCATACCACCGGAATCCAAAATTTGAAAATAAAAATAAATAAAAATTTAAATAAATGAATAAATAAAACCCATTTATTTACCAATGTACAAAAAAATAAGTAAAATTATTAAATTAATAAAAAAAAACCATATGATGAGAATATTAATTTAATAAATAATACGTAGATTAAAAAAAAATGCAAAAGTTATAAATAAAATAAAAGATAAAATACAAAGTGCGATTATCATAAGAATAAATTATATATGTTAGTACGATTATTTGAAAAGAATAAAACATATCTTTATTGAAAAAAAACATCGTTATTGGAAAAGAAGAGCATTTATAAAATATTTGTGGGATTTTTTTAAGAAAAAAAATTAATTAAAAAATGTCGATTCAAGATTAAATTAATGAGTTATTCTAAAGTGAATGACTGATAATATAATTTCATGTAATATAATTAACTTTTTCACCTTTCACAAATTAATAATCATACGATAATTTAAAATTTTTTTTGTCAATTTCTTTCATTTTAATCGAATATAACTGCCTTTATTAAAACTTTATCTAGTTATTTTTAATTGAAAATAATCTTAATAATATTATTTTTAATTAATAATTAATTACTCTTTTAATAATATACAATTCTAAATAATTATTCTTTTATTCAACTCCTTTTTAAAATATTTAAATATCGTTATCGTAATAAAAAATAGTTTAGCTACAATTCTCAAAACTTTTTATTTACTACAGGTTTTTATTAACCTGCAATCTTACAAGAATTCACACTTTTATTCATTCTTGAATTCACTTTATTTTATTCACACTTTAAATTTTATCAATTAGTAATAAAAATTATTGTTAAAAATTAAAAGAGTGATCTAAAAAAGCATTTTAACTATTCATTATACCTATGAGGATTCATTAAAAATTGTATTGAATTTAAATGGTATAACTGTGATAAATAATACAGGTATGTAATGGTTATTATTTAAATAAACAATTTAAAATATTTTTTTTGTTATCAATATTTTTCAATGAAATCAAGCAAATTTTTCTTGATTTTTCCTCATTAATCATAGCATATTATTTAGAAATTCTATAAGAGTTTGTAATATTGATATAGTCCCATCTCCGCAATTTTAAATATAATGGGAAATTTGTCACAAAAATTGTAGGTATACTATTTTTCACATGTTGAATAGACTGCTCTAAAATTTTTAGTGTTCGTAATGAAAAAACTTCGAATTATTTATTAATTAACTATGATAAATAATTTTGTTAAATAACTGCATTATATCATACGTTAATTATCTTTGAGCCAATTTTAACGATACCTTTTACGTGAACACATAAAGATAATTAAAAACATTATTAAGGATGTAATTTTTTTTTCGACTTAAATATGCCCATAACGTTCAAAACAAATCAGAAAATTACATTTTAGTTCATAAATGTACTGCAAAATATTTAGTAGTCGAAAATGTAAAACTAAAAACAAACTTTTTAAACGATAATTTAAAAGCATATTTATAATACTAAAAGTGATAAAACGCATCAGTAAAAAAACTAATGTTTATCAAAATTACAGTTTATAATTGATGAGGGTGATAATAAAGCAAATAAAATTGGGTGAACAAAAAATAATTTTTTAGAGTCCCTTATAAATTACACAAATTTCTTCCAAAAAATGTCTAGACTTATTTGATTTCTTTTAAAGTGTAAAATTATATTGACTTATTATAATTAATTACTAGACTATACACATGAATTTAATGCCCATACATATCGTTGTTTACATATAATTTTTAATATAGATTGATTTACGGAAACAAATTTAAAAATGTCCCTTATGTATAATTTACGATTTTTTTAACTTGTGCACCGTGAAAATTTATTAAATTATAAATTAGTAAAAACGTATCTACATGTAATTTTCCAATATTTATTGAAAATTTATTCCTTATACATTATTTTTAATAACAATAATTTTATAAACTCATAAAGAGATATTTTCGTACTTATTTACTCTTGTTGGAAAGCAAATATTTTTAAAAAGTATATTTAAATGGGAATTAATTTTTTGATAAACTTTTGAAAAGTAAATTATAGTTCACAAATTGATTTTATAGGTAAATGAAATAAAATTCGTTATATATAAGAAAAAAAAATGTTAAACTACAAACTACTTCTTATTTTAGTCAATATTTAAATATTAGAAAATATTATAAATCTGAAGAAAATTATTCTGTGTATTTATAAAGGAGTAGAACATGACTCTCGTTAAATAGCTATAACGTAAATGAATTTGTAAATTTAAATATCACAAATATTTTTGCAGGCAGAGCTTGAATAAAACAAACATGTAATAAGATAAAGTGGGCAGATACCATATAAAATAGGTATACATTGAATATTATTTGATTTAAACAGTAGTGTTTATTATTTGAAAATTTATCTTTTGTAACATTAAACATTTTTACAATCATGTTTTTAATTAAACTTATTTCAGAATGTTGAATAAGTCGAATTCAGATTAAACAGATGTGCACTGGCAAATTAATAAAAATTGAATTGGTTTCTTGTTAATAAATAGCTAGAAAGATTGGTTAGAAATACGGCAAGAGACGTCGATGTATATGGGACACTAAATTCGTATGGCAAAGTATTATGCCATTAAATGAAGATGTGTTGAGGAGAATATGAGTTGATCAAACGGTTGTCCTTTCCGAATTTCTGTCGCAAAAGGAGTGTAATGTAGTAGCAGGACCCGGCATGTATTCTGGATAACAACGAACTTCCTACATAAAAGGTTACGTTTGAAACGCTCCTCATTGTAATCAACATTATTTAATTTTAATTTTATGGACGACGGTTATTTAATTATTTTCCCATAAATAAGATATATATATATATATATATATATATATATATATATTATATATCTATATATATATATATAAAGCAATATCTGAGTGCTTTAGGGGGAAAGGTAGGCATTTATATATCAGATTATCCAGTATACATCCTGGCGGTCTTCTACTATATTGAACCAATATTTCGACAGACATAACGCATATATATATATATATATATATGTCACAGTTTTCTGGTTCGATTCTCGGCGGTGACATGGATGTTTGTAGTGGTTCGGAATCCACTTTAAACCATAGGTCCCGGTCTAATAGGATCGTACAGCGTTGCGGGGGCATTGTGACTCCGCGTCCGTGGCTTATCTTAAAGTTATACGCGCCCCATCGGTAATGCAAAGTGAGTAACGTCTGTGCAGCGCTTGCCTTAAGGCATCAAGACCAAGCTGTCAAAGTGTTTGCCAGCTGCATTAGAAAAAAAAAAATATATAAGTGTTTGTGTGTGTCTGTCTAAATATACTACGGTAAATGTAATTAATCAGGTGATTATGAATAATCACAGATTAATTACATTTACCGTAACATATTTTATATATTAATATATAATTTATTAAACATCTATATTTGCCTTTTAACTGTAATGCTTCTAATAAATCATAAGCAAAATATGAAGCTAGCTCGATTCCAATACAGTGAAATTCACTTGTTCAATATAACAGAGGACAGACAAAAAACAAATAAATTAATTCTTTCCCGAACGAAAACTAATTTCGCGACCGCAGATGAATCGGAGCACCGAACTGGAGACCCTAACAGATGAATGTAGGCCCTCCGCTTTCGTTTAATGTCTTCTCCGGTGTCCGGTAACAAGATTTACTTTACTTTATTTTGTAACAGAAAATAGAGGTTCGCAGTTACTTCAATCGATTAACCAGTCCTGCGGGAAGAAAAACTTTTATTTGTTGTGGATCGCAATACTCTCTCTGTGTAATAGTGTCGAGTGGTTTGGAAGTTTGAAGAAACTTTCTTATTCTTGTGATACTTACGGTTAAACAGTCACTACACGTAAACTGATAGGGATCTATACTATCTATATTTATGAAAGGTGAAATTATGTTCCCTATGAAGTGCTACAACCTTCAATCGATCATGAGATTTAGCCATTTATTCAATAGGTCACAAGCAGTTTTTATCAAAAAAATTAATTAGCTTTTTTTTTAAATAAAATAAAAAAAAATAGTAAGCCATCATAAGTGCAGGGTCCCAGTGTAACGGTTTCACATTGTCAAAAACAAGGCACTTTATTTAAATGCGTAGTTGTCCTGTGATGGTTCAGAGGTTATTATGTACGTCAAAGAGATTATTTTGACATCGGAATTGCAAAAATAAAAGGTTTTTAGTTACAGAAGACGAAAAAAATGATAATTTTTTTTATTTTCCATGTCTACAATAATAGTATCGATATTTTTGAGAAAAGAAAACATCTTTTTGAAAGTTGCAAACTCTCTTCTCTGTTTACCTTTAGAACTACTCTTAAGAATTAATTATTTTGAACAGTTTTCTAAAATGGCACAAAAAAAATACCTATTGTAAGGATAATAACGAACTCGAAACAAATGAAAGCCAATACAAAGGTTGAAAATTAATGATAAAAAAAAAATAATAAATTTTCTAAAATTCCCATAAAATACAATACTAATAATTTTACAATACTAGTACATAAACTACTTTTTCCTAATAAAATTTACCATAATAAATATGCAATTTTTTTCTGTAGCTGGGAAAAAGCGAAATCATATCTCTTAGTATTTATATAAAAACATTATGACGATACGAATGGTCTATAGGAAATTTAATAATAAACTGATTACTTTAATAAAGTAATTCAAGAAAATTCTTTGATCGATAAATACTTTAATTTTTTCACAGCTTAAACAACAAAAAGATAAACAAATGAATTAATTAAAGTCAACGTGTAAATATGTTTAAGTATTGTTAATTTGAAATATGCTAATTAAGAATATCTATACATTATTGAGGGAAATATAACTGAACTATCTTTATAAATTTATATTACTTTAATCTTTAACGGGTCTTTGTACATTTTGAATGCCAGTTATTCTGTGTTGAGATCATTTGTCACTGGATCTGGAAAACTTAACAAATCTGACGTTTCACAGGTGACCTGTCACAATGCATCTACATTATGACCTCCAATTTAGCGAAGGAGAAGAGGGATTGTTGCATGCTCTTCTCTTCATTCTCAACTGAGGGCATTCTAATAATAATTAAGGGTTTAATTGAGGTTTAATTTTCTTTACTCATTCATGGTATAAATTCGAATTTGCTTGGCAAACTAACTTGCTATCTACAAGAACCCTTATAAACCACAAACAACAGTGCACACATATTTAAAAATAATTTCTTGAGAATATTGACTTCCTTTAAAAAAAAGTGATAGATGAATAGCAGTGAATAAGTCGTTCGTTTATCCAGCAAATTGCATGCAATGATTCTCGTTTTGCTAAATTAATAATCATTATTATTTTAGATACTAACTATATAAACTTATACGTTTATTTTCAGTTAGATGATTTATATGATAAGTTAAAAATTTAGTTGAAGAGATAATCTCCAGGAGAAATTAGATAGGTACGTAAAATTAAACTATATTAACTTACATTAATTAAACTATTATGCAGCGTATATATTAAATTTTTCATCTTTTTTATTATTCATCAAAATCTAAAAATCTTTAACGATTTTTCCTACTATAAGTTTTCTTAAAAAACTTGCCATATGAAAAGACGTGACACTGCACCATGCAATCCGCGAGTTAACATGAATAATCTAAAAGATTTACCATAATATATTTGACGAAATATTAGTTTGTATATTAGCGATAAATGATTATTCATTGGAAATTAGATTTGGCACCATACATATTTGCCTAAATGATTGTGCATGTTCTTAAACTGTCACACATGTTACTTTTCCTTTGCTTAAAGGCGGAACATCTGATTGGAATGTAATCAATTTATTAAATCTTCTCAAATGTAAATCCCAGTTTAATGAAGGGCTTCTGAAAGATAAGGTGTTCAAGAGTAATTGCGAAACAGATTCAGGAATTTTAACCAAATTGAATTGAAGGCAGGTGACAGCATTACGTGAAGGGCAATTTGAACTAATAGAAGTTGGCCTCTCAACGTTGAGCGTTGAGAAACAGTTGGCGCAAATGAATGAGTGAAGTTTAAGAAAATGGAGCTCGCTTATTGTACAAGAAGAATTAGTGTTCGTAGTGTTGAATATTTCAGTGTTAATTTAATAAAATTATGGTTCGTTCAAAAATATGATAAAATTTAAACAATTTTTTTTTTCTTTCGTTTGTTAGTATTTTTATCTGATGTTTTATTATTCTAAAATTAAGAATGAAGTAAATATTATTTTCTTTATTTCATCCAATAAGTTTCTATTTAGAAAGTTTATTGATGAAAAGTTTGTTTTTATGGTTCTTAGAAAAAGTTATTTTCTAGTTTTAAGAATAACAATAACAACTGGAATGTATATAAATATAAGAATAGAATAACGAATGTCTTTTTTTTGTGTAATTTAATTTCAAAAAAAGTATTATTTTATACTTATATAATATATATATATAATATATATATATATATATATATATATATATATATAGATAGATAGATAGAAAGATATTTATATATAAAATTATTTTTAAAGAATATTGCATTCTGAAAACAGATATATTATATATATTTAAATGTGATAGATACAAATTTATTGCTTTAATTATAAAAATTAAAGAAAGTGATCCAAAATTCTCTCATAAAAATATGCCTTCAGTAATGCCTAAATAATGCATTCAAAAATAATATCTATGCATAAATATGCTAATAAATATGCTTAATAATACATTTTTAAATATATCTAAGTTATTCCTTCATAAACTTATCTAAGTACGATAGGAAAAAAATGAAACACTGATAGGATAGAATTCATATGTTTTAAAATATTCAAAATATGTATGTTTTATTTTTATATAATCATTTACCTTTTATAAAGGATTGTTTTCATAACCTGAAACAATGTCTGGAAAATAATAAATACTTGCCTTGGTAGCATTTCATAGAGTAGGGCGTCCGTTTTCTTTTTCTCTTCAATGAGTTGATCAGTTCTCTCGTCTACCAAAGCTTCCAAATTGTTAGCGTATTTCTCCATCATAGCCAAGCATGTTGTCGAAAATATTAGGTTTCCTTTAAATAACATAAATTGTTTAATAAATATTTATAGACTATTAAGGTAATTTACTTCATTAATATGCTTTATTGAAGAAAAATTTTAAAATTAATCAAATGAAATATATTATGAAAAGAAATATATTTAAATTAAGCACAATGAATTATATTATTTTCCTTGTTTTTGTTCTGCTACTAAGAAAAATATTATTTTTATATGTACACGAAACTCTTTTTGTCGCATTTATATACAGTACTAATATTTACACGAATATTTTAATGGCAATTATATTGATATGATGTTATCCTATCTTGTTTAAACGACATTGTTTTAAAATACAGTATACAGAAAAGTACATTGGTTATAATTAAACTTCCCCTATAAACAACATCCTACAGCTAAAACGGATGAACGGATTGTAATCTCGTTCGGTGTATATACAATATACAAAATGCAGTTACAACAGAAACAAGATTAAGGAATAGCGAAAAAATATAATAATAATTCAAAGATGCATATTAGGTAGCTCTTTTCATGGAAACACATTAAAATTAACAAAATAAATGACCAACAAGAAATACATGCACAATTTGAACTATTCAGAAAAAGATTTAAAGTAATAAAATGTGAAACCGGAAAAGTCGCGTGTTCAATGACAAAAAAAAAAATCTTTGGATATGCATGCGTGCAAAGAATAGAAAGCGTTATGTAAAATCGGTCTGCGCATGAAACATTTGCTGGAGTTGCCATGACTTCAGACTGTCATGATGACGATATATTTAAATGAACTTAAAGATGTTTTGCGAAAACAAAGGGATGATTCTACTGCAGTTCCTAAATTCCGTAGCATAAAGAAATTAAGGCGTGGACCAATATTTATTAAAGGTGTTTGAACAATGCTTATGAGACTTGAAGAGACGGTGAAATTAAAAGTTCAATCAGTAAATATTTCACACCGGTAATTTCTAATGTCGTCACCGCAGTTATCTGACTTTGGATGCAGTATATCTCGAGAGACAGGCTTTCCTTATAGAACAG
This sequence comes from Caerostris extrusa, assembly GCA_021605095.1. Classification (NCBI taxonomy): domain Eukaryota; kingdom Metazoa; phylum Arthropoda; class Arachnida; order Araneae; family Araneidae; genus Caerostris; species Caerostris extrusa. The sequence continues at coordinate 66,191 of BPLR01001912.1, forward strand.
TCCGGAAAGTGCTAGTGGCGTAATGTATATCTTCCGTTCAATATCCCCCATAATGGCTCACATTCGCAGTTCAATTTCTCGACAGAATAACTGATGATCTGGCATGGCCGTGGAATATTTTGTGGAGCGACGGGGCTCATTTCTACTTGAATGGGGCAGTGAATACACAGAATAATCGCATTTGGGAACAGGAAAACCCATAGATGCACATTGAAATGCCGCTACATTCTCAAAGTGAATGTATGGTAGGGATCATGGAGACATTCATACTTTGACCATTTTTCTTTAAGACACATGGTCCTCACTCATGTTTTTTACTGGTCTTCTGTATCTGCAGACGTTTGTAGTGCCACAAATACAACCGATACAGTGCTTTACATCGATCATTTTCATGCAGGATGCTGAGCCCCCCCCCACATGTTCATCATTCCGTGAAGACACTTTTGTTCCAATACTTCACGGAAGGACGTTTTATCATTTAAAGTGTTAATTTATTAATCTTTTTTTTATTAATCCATTTTCACCGGATTTAACTCCATGAGATTTCTGGTTATGTGGCCTGTTAAAAAATCTGATTTATCTTGGAGATGATACGAGCTTTGGTAGATTTAAATAATTTCCTCCCCTTTAATGTGCAAAGCATCATAATTGATCTGTTACGATCTGCTGTTGAGCACACTTGATCACATCGCCTTGAAATTTTGTAGGTGAATAAAAATGTACCACATTGAGCACATTTCGTTACATCGTCCAGGACATCATTAGTAACTGCTCCTCTTGTGACAGGCGTATTGTATTTATTTCCTTACTTTTATTTAGTAATTCGATGGCAAAGTGATCGAAAATCAGTCAATAAATATTCAAAATGTTTTGTACTCTTAATTGTTTATTTTGCTGAATTTAATGTTTTTCCATGAAAAACTTTTCCTAGTGGGCATTTTTGAACATATTTTTTTTTTTTTTTTTTCGAAATTTCTTGAACGTATGTCGTGTATAAACTACACACCAAATGTGGTTGCAATCCGTTCACCTGTTTTAACTGTAGGATGCTGTTTATAGGGGAAGTTTAATTATCACCCTGTATTTATGTCCCTTTATACATCGTTCTATTACGGTATTCATTCAAAAATTCATTTCTGTTGATTTAATTAGTTTGAGAGTATTAATTAAAATTAAAGAAAACATTGAATCATTACATGAATCTAATTTTAAAAAACATAGAAATTGTAGGATATTGAAGTACGGAAACATGTAATAAGATAATGTTGGAAGAATGGGAAGGTATTTAAGAATGTGAATATGGAATGTGAGGATATTGAAAGAAAATTCAAGAAATATTCAGAAAAAGTTAGGTCGAAGGATATAGCACTAAAATTGATAGAAAAAATGTTTATAACATGGGATACTGATAGCCGAATGGAGCTTGGTAGTACAAGATAGTACTTCTTTTAATTATAAAAAAATCACATGTTTCTGGTTCGGTGCCCAGCGGTACCATGGGTGTTTGTAATGGTTCGAAATCCCCTTTAAACCATAGGTTCAAAGTGTATGTAAACCTCGTGAACCCCTAATGACCATAGAACGACAAACCTGGGAGTTGGTTTTAGGGCTAATAACCCTACACCATAAAAAAGAAAATTCTCATGTTTAGAGATCTTCTTCAGAAAAAAACATGACAGATCTCATCTTGAATACTAGCGTGAGGATGGGCCTGGCTGGTGAAAGATGATTAAAATGCTTGGGAAGAAGAAGAAATATTTCAATTTGAGTAATGGACGAAAACCCCAAAAACATTTTAAAAAAGGCTTAAGTTGTCCTTCAGAATGTTTCTCCCTGAGTGAAATAGTGAAGATAATTGGATTTCAAATAAATTTGACGAATTATTTACAAAAGACAGAAGAATTATCAATTTCTGAAAAATAAATGGGTAATGAACTTTTGATTAATTCTTCTTGACAATCAGATTTATATATAAAAAAAATCTTATTTTTTTGTTTTTTATAAACTTGAAATAAGTGATAAAGTTTTTTAATTAAATTTAATTTCTTGAAAATATGTATAATAAAAATGTATGTTTATGAATTCAATGAAATTATTTGTTATTTTCATAAATGATACCGAAACGCATAAATTAATAGCATATTTTAAAATGCCTATTACCAATGAGGCAGTTTTTTCATTCAAGTATTTGATAAAACATTAATTTAATTGCTATTTCTGTTCTTAAACATATTAATTTTCTCTAATTTGCGAAGTTACATTTTAAAAATATTATTAATAAAAAGTGTAATGTTTCACAGGAAGTGCATATATATTTGAAACGTAATACAATTATTTCTTCATTAACATATTTTATGAGTAAATAACATCAATATTCATTAAAAATTAAAACAAAAAAACTTTCAGTTAAGCCAAGCGTGTCAAAATAATATACATAAATGTTTATGTAGGAATCAAACTTGTTTGTAAAAAATTTTAGTAAATATATATTTCAGTTGTAATAACATTTGTTTTTGTTATTTTTAAGTTCTTATTCAATCTTCATATTAGAATAATATTTAAGCTTATTCAGCTTGCTTTAATAGTATAATTGATATTTCGAATACATGTAATTGTAGTACATGTAATCAATTATCATTAATATATTATGATATAAATTACTGCTTTATTAGATATCGTAAATTGGATATAAATATATATGCTATCTCCTATTAAGAGTCTTATACACCTCAATAGTACTGCCTTACAATCAAAATGGTAGATACTGTAATTTAATGTGAGACATAATTAACATGACAATTTAATACAATTACCACATGAGATGATAATTTAAATTAATTTCACTTATGGAAATGATTTAAGTACATAAAGTGCATGATTCCCTAAATCACTTATATGATATTTTAAAATTATCTACAGTCAAAATTTCAATGAAATTGTAAAACAATATCACAGTTTAAACTCACAATATATTACAATAATATATGAATGGGAAACATTTGAATACATTTAGTAAAAAATTGCTTTAAATGATATGGAATTGGAAAGATGCTTTTTAAAATAGAATTAATTTTACACATGAAGATTAAAAGCTTATCTACATTTTCACTATATGTATAAAATATATTATGCAATGATATGATTTTTATTTTGGATAAAAGAATTTTAGCTTACTTCAATATATATCATATTTAAACGATGTACCAACATATGACAAATTAAAAAAAACAATATGCATTAAAAATAACAATATTGCGTTCATTATTTTAACTTATATTTCATAAACCTATAAAATGCATCTTAGTTTTTCTTCTAAATGAATCTTGTAGAACTTATTTATGAAGTTGTGTTTAATAATTTATAAAATTCAAAAACCGTATGTTTACTGCATCATACAAAGATAACTAGCAGTAATGGGAATACAATATTTGAAATAATTCAAAATGACACAAACAATGTTTAGTAAAATAGATTTTCGAATAGGTTTATTTTAAATGATCCAATATTAATGATAACATGAACTTTCAGAACTTGATAAAAAGCTTGAAATTTGAATGAAAGTAATGAAAGCATTAATATTTGGATTTTCGTTCAGTCAACAGTTGCATACAATGAATCTTTTATATGATATTAAAATCAATGCATTATTTCTTCTTAATTTTTAATTTTGCCCATTTTATAAATATTTTCTGTTGTGATCTACAAAGAATATCTTAGTGGTTGATGAATTGGTTTTTGTTGGCCTCTTAAGCATCACAGGTATAAAATTAGATTAGATTTATATAATTGTGCTTGCAATCTGCGCTTGCCGAGTATTAATCAGAAATCACAGCCCTTTAAATTGCATAATTATAAAACATAATTTAAATTTAAGTTACTAATGATTTGTTGTCAATCGTTCACAAAATAAAATTGATGCCTTATTAAGATTGAAAATCGCATTGACCAGTTCCACTGTCATGCTAACAAGAGTTAATTTCTAGAAATTTTTTATGTAATTACAATTTCGTTTAAATAGAAATACAGCTTTAATTAAAATACTAAAATCAGAAAAATGCATTATATAATGAACAGTAAATGGTTAGGCAAATGATTCCTAAAAAGTTACTCACATTCCTTTTCGCATGGGTCTGAGTTTGGTACGAATAGTCTTGAAATCTGATCTATCTTCTGGTTCTTCTGCCCAGCACTCTTGCATGCAATCAATGATGCAGTCGAATGCGTCTTCCAATTTTGAGACCTGGGGGCGAAATGGTGGATTGCGGTCCCTTCGCATTACACATTTGATGATTTCTATAGGAAAACAACTTGCGTTTTTTTATGGTTCTTAATTCTGAAATTATATATGAAAAAGTCATCTCTTACGCACTTCAATTATGAGTTTTTCTCAGATCTCCATCGATCAAAAAAATTATTAGAAATACTTTTTTAATACTTTAAGTACTGAAGGAAAACATATTGTACAAAAGAAAATTTATATTTGGCAATAGGAATTTTTCTTTATAAATAAAAAAATTTTCTTTATAGTGTTTAAATTTAAGATTATTTTCCCTTTTGGTTGATTGGGTACTGAAATACTGAAATTTTTAAATAAAATGAACATAGTTTTAGCATGAACGTAGTTCGATTAAGAAGCAAATAGCTCCGAAAGCTCCAAAAGCTCCACGATTGTTATGGAACACACGCATGAAAGTGTAACTCATCTACAACTTAATGTCTGAATCACAGTTCACATTATTGAATACAAAAATGGTTAATAGAATTTCATCTATTACAATTTCTAGTTCTAAACAACATTAATTCATTCAGGAAATGAAGGTGAATCGGCACTTGAGATTACCCTGCCTCCATTCCTTTTTGCGATTAGTTAACTCATTTAGTTATTCAACATTTAGTGGTTACTCACTTTAGCTGCACTATTTACATTTGAATTCTACGAAATTATTTAAAAAATATTCGTGAAAACAGAGCAATAAAAAAACGAAAGCCATGTGGCTTTTCCTTTATAAGAACCACTATGTTCATGCGTACATATATGTTTAGGTATTCAATAATAGATATCTAAGTTTCGGGTTCAAAGCATTATTATTAATTGTGTTTCAGTAATTATCGAGTAAATAGAATAAAAATAGAATTTTATTAATTTTAAACACTAGTGTATGTCTCGACTTCATATTTAGAAAAGATTAAAGTTTCACTGAAACACTAAACTTTCGAAATTCCCTTTCTTAATGTTAAAAATTCACTTTAAAAATCTAGATCCTCTAACTTTGTAAAGCATTAGAATTGTTTTTGAATTTTCCTCAAGTAATTATGTACCAAAATGTTTTAAAACCACTTAAAATTTTAGACACACCTTTAAAATTAAATTTGAATATTTTGTTTTAAAAGACCGAAATGTACAAAAACATTCTTCAAGTATTTTTTTAATTGAAAGTAGTACATTTTATTTTTTTACGTACGTTTTACATCTTCAAGCTATTTAATTCACAATTTGAATTGAATAAATCCAACCATCTTGTTTATTAACATAATTTCTTACATTTTAAGATAATTCTAGTGATTATACAGGTGGCAGGTGTTCCATTTTCTAACTTATACTTCGTGTATGCTGGTTCATTTATATCACATTGTCTTAAAGAGAATTGTATTTTCATCATATATTAATATTTGGTATGGAAAATAAAAGGAAAGTTATTTAAGGATTATTTTAAAAAAATGGTGGTCTTATAATGAAATGTACAAATACATGTAAAATTGAAGGAATTTAATTAAAAAGACTATATTTAAATAAATAGATTAAAAAACATAATCTTAATTCTGAATATAAATGATTTATTACCTGATGGTGTTTTGTCAATTTGTCCAAATGGTCCGCTACGAGCTATGATTTCATATAAAATGATGCCAAAAGAATAAACATCTCCTTTCTGTGTCCCTGCAGGAGGGGCATTTGGGTCCCGGAGAAGCTCTGGAGCTCGCCAAAGAAGTTCTGAAAAAAAAAAAAAAACATTTTTTAATAAAATTTTCCAATATATGTTATCAGTTTAAAATTTAGCTCACCAAGAATGAATAAGATATTGATGAAATTCTACATGGGTGTTTGTAAATAAAAAAAAAAAAGCCAAATGATCATTTGTTGAAGGAAAATTCATAAATAATATGGGGTCTAGCTTGAATGCACGATTCAATGCAGTTGAGGTTTGAGGTACATAAATTTCTGTGACATCTCATTTCACAATTCCTGGAAGAGCCTCTAAATTTGGCCCAAAACTTACTATTCGCTTACTTCATATATAAGGACATACTATAAATTTTAAATCAGCATATATGTGGATCAGGCGAACAAAATGAAATGTCAATATATAAAGTGGCAGCCTGAGATATGCTTGCCGTGTGTGGATAGATAATTATTCTGTTAGGCAATATTTCCTGGGTTTCGTGCCATAACGTGCAGCACATGCGACTGAAATATGTTACGATTATATAACAGGGATTGTTGCTATGGATAATTAATAGAGTGGATCTTGTGTGCATGCAATAGAAGCCCAAACAATCACATAGCATGTTAATCACTGCAAACAATGCATTGAGGCATTCCCCGATATCTAGAAAAAAAAAAGTTCCGGCTGTTATAGAACCTAGTGCGTTTAATCGTTGAAGATGATTGCCTAAACTGTATCACAATATACCTGTGGCAAGCGGTGCAAGTTTTCATAAGCAGATAACGTTGGGTGGCTATCGAGGACCTTATAACGTAACCACAATAAAAAATCTTTATCAGATAGTTACTTCACAGGCAAAGACTAGTACTTATCGTGCCACCTCTGCAGGGATGTTTAATAATGAAGTAGTCGGCATGTTTGCGTACATGTTGAAAGATGAGACATTCTTTCCTATTATTGATTATCCGAAGGAAGAGATGAATGTACACTCATACTCATCCATTTATTTCCAAATATTCTTATAGTGTTAGCATATATGATAGCAGGAATCTTACCAAGATGAATATCCAACCTCTAACAACCCAATGATTTTTCCTTCTCAAACTACGGCAATTGTTGATATTTGTTTCGAAGGTTGTTTAAGGTCGTATCTATTAAAGCGTCTTTCTGCAGCAGATAAATTGCATACAGTATATCTCAGATAGACTATGTATGTGCTAGATTGAATGCTCATCAATATCTTCTACTGGTCTTATGCAATGCGCAATCTCGCTTTCTGCTTTATACAAACGTTCATTCCAAGTTTTATAGTGTTCAGATAACTCCTTCTTGACGCGTTATTGTTTTTAGCGATGAATGCATGTCATTTAAATATTTTAATTTAATTTTCAGGACAATTGAGTTATATATTCTGTAAATAAATATAAGCCTTAAAACGATCTCCTGATATCAAAAAAGTATTCTATAATTAGCAGTTACAGTTACACATTTTAAGCAATATACTTATAATTTTTGATGGATTCTATATACAACAACAAAAGGTGATCACTATATTTTTCGGTTCTGTGTGCTTACTATTATTATGAAAGAGTTTTTAGAAAAGTACATCATTTTAATAAATTAACGATGCCTAAACTATGCTACTTTTATAATTAGAAGATGTGCAATCTTAAATATGAAAAACCCAAGTAAAATAAATAACATTCAACCAAAACATAAAGAGACTACAAACGACACAATTAAGAAACAAATAAAAAAAAAACTTGTTCCACTTGCTTGAATTACTTTGTTCCATTTGGGAGGGATTTAATCTTATTATGTATTTCATGGCATTATCCTTATTAAAATCTCTGTTAAAGCAAAAAAAAAAAAAAAAATAATAATAATAAATAAAAAATACATGAACTTAATTTTAGAGATTAGCAGACTTTTAACTATTTGGGGTATTTTTAAATTTGGATTCTGCGAAAATCTTTTAATACCGTGATATTACTTTCATATTTTTGTCATTCAATTTTTTTTTTATAATCACAACTAATCGAATTTTGGATTATAAATAATAATTAATAAAATGGGAAGACAATCGCTAGACAAAAACAAACCACATAAACACTATTCTCTCACTACACTTGAGAAAATATAAATACATAGACGACTGGAAGGTAGTTTTAATTTTTAAAGATACAACAGATATTTAAAGATAATAAAACCCCTTACTGTTACTGTCCCTGAAACTAGCGTTTTAATAGCAAATCCAATCGAAAAGATCCCATTTGTTAAAAAAAAAAAAAAAAAAAAAAAAAATTCTTTTAAATGATAAAGATTCCTATCGCATCAAATGTGTTTTTTAATTGTCCCTGATATACAATAAGCTAACAAATAAAATATGAGATGCCTGTTTTAATAAATGCTATATTTATTTCATTTAGAAAACGTATCTTATTTATAAAAAAAAAAATATTAATCATTTGTCCAGTCATTAATCATATTTGGTTAGAAAGTTAAAAATTTTGACCATAATTTTTCTTCTAACCTTAATGTTTAACTATTTTAATTAAATTACTTTATCATACAATTAATTTTTATGTTTGCCTTCAATTACCTACCATATAAATTTGAAAACCTATATTTTTATATTTTAGCATCAAATATTACTACTTGCTGGTCGAGGAAAATTTGTTTATTAGGCGTTATTTCCATATAATATCAATTGAATGTTAGATTGAATACACACAATAATAAAGCCATAACAATGAATTAAATAGCAATATTTCTTTTTATTTATAAAAACCAAAATAGTTGATGACGATCATTGTAAAACAATGATTTGAATGCATTTTATGATTGTTGATAATGCTATTGATTGAATAATACTATTGTTTTATAACAAATAACTTCGATTGCTTTTTTTTTTATGGAGCATTCCATATTCTTCTAATCCTTAGTTCATAAATTTCATTTTTAAGCATAAGATTTTGTTTTAATGTGAATTAAAGCACAGTAAGTTCTCTTTTAAGCATTTCAAGAAATAGTGGGTATGTATCAATGCTAATGCATTGTGATGTTTTAATGATGCAAACGCATGTAATACTACATCATATATGTACAAATTTTCATAAATTTACATCTGATTAATTTAGCAAGTTGGGCTTCCCTTTCTGGTTTAGATTTGTAATCAGTTTTAATCTGAAAATTGTTATTTTGATTTTAGTGATTGTTAACGGAATAATATATCATAAGAATATGCAAAAGATAATGTTATTAGTTAATAACACTAAGAGTTTCAAATTACTTAAAAAAACTGTTAAAATATTAAAAATTCTGCTTAAATGTATTGAAAGAAATGCGTCATCTGCAAAAAAAAAAAAAAAAAAAAAAAAAAAAAAAACACCCTCCTTGGTAAATTACATAATTTCAAAATAAAAGAATCAAATAAATCAAATCTTATTAAACTAAACAATAATTCTAAATAATCAAATTAATCAAATATTATTAAACTAAACATTAATTCTAAAGAGAAAAATAAACCAAAACTAACACACTAAACTATATTTCTATGAGAAAGCAATGATTGTTGGGTAATATTTTAAAAATTCTTGGATTTAATTTCATGGAATACTTTTCAGTAAAGAATAGAAAAAAAAAAAAACCCAACAAAAAAAATGTAATTTATATGCAAGTAATTTCTAATAAAGAAAATTAATAAAAGTGAATATTTAAAGTTCTCTTATTGTTGAAAATGTTGTCGTAATCTTCTTCTACATCTGAAGTAATCTTTCAAAATTGGTAAATTCATAACAATAACATAAAAATTATTCACTCTAAATTATTTAATTACTGAAAGTTATTCGAACAATTGTCACATTTACTATTCAGAAACCTAAATAGTCATTTTGCTTAGAAGATTATGATGATTCTGCATTGACTGATAATTTTGTAACACTCATTAACACTTTTTGAAAATCAGTTACTTTTCATTCCATTGAAATCATGGTATTAATTGGTTGTATTATTATTGTATTATTTAATTAGTGTATTATTTAATCAGTTGTATCGATTATTTTAAATTATATACATTTAGAAGTAGAATCCGAGGTTGATATAATACAATACTTATTTTATTGTTTAATTTATAAAATGGGTGTATTTATCTGTGGAATTAAGTATGGAAATTGTATTACAAACAATAGATTATTTTAAACTGTTTCATTGATTTAGCAATTATCAATTTCTTTGTTGATTTTGTAGACCATTATATATTCATTTCTGATTAATTTAGTTCACAAGTTTCGCTTATTTCATTTGTAGAAACTATATTATATTCTGGTTGGAAAGTAAGTTCAATAAAAATTATTTTATTTTTAAGAATTGAAATATAACAATTCTGCCATAAAGAGACACGGTAGGATATAAATTGTTAATATTAAACATTTAATTGATAATTTATTTAACCATTCATTATTAATTGTATGAATCTATAATAAAGATAATGGATATGCATGATTAAACACTCAGAAACAAAATTCTAATAATTCTTTATGTTGTTCATTGCTTTCAATTAATTTGGATCTATTGTTGAATTTAATTATTCAACATAACGCTTGAATAATAACACACATAAGAATATAAATAGGTATTTTAAATTTATTATAACTTTCAAAAGAAATGACTTTTCAAAACATTTTAATCGTTTTCAGACAAAATATGTTATTGTCTTCATGTGTTACATTAAAAAAAGTGATCACGGCTCGACAGATGTTTAATCATCTAAATTAATAGAGATGCAATGAAATGTCAATGGAGCATTTTTGAACTTTTTAAAATTTTCATAATACCGCTTATCGAGGAGTTAATAGCATACATTTAATTTCCTCCCGGTTATTGACACAGGAAATAATCAGTTAAGGAATAGGTTTAGCGTTAAGGAAGTGATGAAGCATAAGAAGAATTTAACAAGCGTCTATTGTGTCAATAATTCCATGTTTTAAACAATGCAATTTAATTTTTAATAGAAAAAAAAGGAAATTATTATTAAGTGTACTAAGATTTTTTTAATGGAAAAATAATGAATATAGTGTATACACCTTTAATGTTGAGTTTGTAAGCGTTTCATTGTTAAATGTGTTTGCTCAAAAGTTTCTATTAATTTTTTTTTCAATATTGAGTCTTTTGTGAGGAAATTTCTTAATCAGTATTGTTATCATCAATATTAAGCCTATTTAATTATATATGTGTTTTTAATAGTAGTTTCAAATCAGTTGTTCCTTAATATAATTTTTTTTTCTGAATGAATAAAAAAAAATTACAATTGTAAAATTTAATCTAAAAAAAAAAAAAAAAAAAAAAAAAAAAAACACCTTTTCCTGTGAATTTAATGATGTATGAAATTTAGTCAAAGCTGATTATATAATAAGATATACAATATTGAATATTTGCGATTATTTAACGTTCTTTTTTAATTTTCTGCTAAGAAGCTAAAAATCAAATGCAAAACTCAATGATTCTTTTATGTGTTTACGTAAGCTTTTCTTTTCTCGTAATTTAAATCATTATTTATTCAGAAGTAAATGTATTTACAAATAAATATTATATGCATTTTTTAGTGTTAATTTATCTGAAAAGCCTTTCTTTATTCGAAGGCATATTTCTGAACTACTTAAAGGATTTTAATGAATGAAAAGCGAACCTTCTTCTTGTTTTTACATTAAAAGCAGCTCATCATTATTTATAAATATGTTTACCTGAACTAGTAATTTCAAAAACGTATTCGCTTACTTAGTGATAAACAGCTAAAACATAATTTTAAAAGCTGCCGAGGCTATGATTCAAAAGTCTTTAATACTTAAAATCTGTAGTACAAAATGATTTGCAATGACATTATTACTTAAAGGAAGCATTATCAGATTATTTAAACTAAAATTTCAAACAACCTTAAAATAAAAGGCATTTTTGTTCAGAAGAAAAAAAAGTATGATTCATTATATAATAAAGTAATGATCTTTATCAAACTTAAATTGAAGTGATAAGCAATACTGAAAGCACCATTTTGTATGTTTTATTATAGGTAGGAGAACTGAGCTTTCTGTATCTGAGGACAGCAATCTCACTCCTGCATATGTGGAAATTTATATATATAAGCAAAGGTTAAGATGATCAGTCATCAATAATATATGATTGTGTATATACGTAATCCAAAATGTGGGCAAGTGTTTCGATCTTCTATAATAACCAATGAGAAGCCTCGTTTGACAAACATGTGCTTCAATGATATAATTACTAATATCATCATTATCTGGATAGGTTACGAATTATTACAAATGGTTGCGTAAATAATCAAATATTGCTAAACTAAACTATATTTTTGGGAAATCTATAAATTAACAATAAATTTAAAGTAATAATTTAAAAAAGAAATCATTTATATGCAAATACATTTTTACAATGAAATTTATCAAAATTGAATTTTTAATATGCTCGTACTGCTGAAAATGTTGTAGCAATATCCTACTACATCTGGAATAATCTTCCAAAATTGTTACAATCTGGACAATAACATAACAATTATTCACTCTAAATTATTTAATTACTGAAAGGTATTCAAGCAATTGTAATGTTTGCTATTCAGAGACCTAAACCCCCATTCTCTTTAGAAAATTATGATAAATGTGCATTGATAATTTTTAACACATATTTAGTTACTTTTCATTTCAGTTTTATCTTAAGTATTAAATAAATTAATTAATTTTAATTATTTGTATTTCAAATTATCTACATTTTGAAATAACCTTAGGGGTCGAATTAACACAATATTTAATTTATTATTTAATCTTTAAAATGGGTTTATTTATCTGTGGAAATAAATATGGAAATTGTATTACAAACAATAGATTATTTTAAAATGTTTCTTTGATTTAGCAATTATCAATTAATTTTTGTAGACCATTATATATTCATTTCTGATTAATTTAGTTCACAAATTTGGCTTATTTTATTTGTAGAAACTATAATATATTTTGGTGGGAAAGTAAGTTCAATAAAATTATTTTATTTTTATGAATTGAAATATAACAATTCTGACTTAAAAGAACACGGTAGGATATAAATTGTTAATAGTAAACATATATTTGATAATTTTATTAACTATTCATTATTATTTGAATGAATACATTATAAAGATAATGTGTATGCATGATTAAACACTCAGAAATAAAATTCTAATAATTCTTTGTATTATTCATTGCTTTCAATTAATATGGATGTATTGTTGAATTTAATTATTCAACATATCTTGAATAATAACACACATAAGAATATAAATAGGTATTTTAAATTTATTATAACTTTCAAAAGAAAATGACTTTTCAAAACATTTTAATCGTTTTCAGACAAAATATGTTATTGTTCTCAAGTGTTACATAAAAAAAAGTGATCACGGCTCGTCAGATATTTAAACATCTAAATTGGTAAGATACAATGAGATGCCAATGGAGCATTTTTGAACTTTTAAATTTTCATAATACAGCTTAGAGAGGAGTTAATAGCATATATTTAATTTCCTTCCGGTTATTGACACAGGAAATAATCAGTTAAGGAATATGTTTACGTTAAGGAAGTGATGAAGCATAAGAAAAATTTAATGAGTGTCTATTGTGATCAATAATTTCATGATTTAAACAATACAATCTCATTTTAACAGAAAATAAATATATTATTATTTAAGTGAGCAAAGTTTTTTTTTTTTTTATTTAATTTTTTTTTATAGAAAAATGATGAATATGGTGTATGTGTTTATGTAGCGTTTTAATGTAGCGTTTGTAAGCGTTTCATTGTTAAATGTGTTTGCTCAAAAGTTTCTATTATTTTTTTTCAATATTGAGTCTTTTGTGATGAAAATGTGATGAACTGTTTAATTATATATGTGTTTTTAAGAGAAGTTTCAAATAATTCGTTTTTTTAACATAAAGTAAAATATTTTTTCAGAAATGAATGAATAAAAATTACACTTGCAAAATTTAATCTAAAAAACATAACTTTTATATGAGAATTTAATGATGTATAAAATTCAGTAAAAGCTGATTATGTAATAAGATATAAAATGTTGGATGAATATGGTGATAATCTGCCTTTTAAATAATCTCCTATCAAGTTAGAAAATCAAATGCAAAACTCAATGTTTTTCTTTCTATTCTGCTTTAATATGTTTACGTAAGCTTTTCTTTTCTCTTAAATTAAATCATTATTTTTTCGCTAGGAAATGTATTTATAACTGTTACAAATAAATGTATATGCATTTTTAGTGTTGCGTTATCTGAAAAGCCTTTCTTTATTTGAAAGCATATTTCTTAAACACTCGAATGATTTTAATGAAGGAAAAATATAACTTTTTTTTTCCTTTTTTTTTAACGTAAACGCAGCACACATCATTATTTATAAATATGTTTACTTGAACTAGTAATTTCAAAAATTACTCACTTATTTAACGATAAACACTAAAAAAAATTTTAAAAGCTGCCAATGCTACATTTCAAAGGGTTTTAATACTTAAAGTCTGTAGTACAAAATAATTTGCAATGGCATTATCGTTTCAGTGAAGCATTCGTAGATTATTTAAGCTAAAATTTCAAACAACTGTATCAGATTTTTGTTCATAATAAATTAGCACATTCAATAATTATTAAAGCAATAATCTTTATAAAACTTAAATATAAGTGATAAGAATACAGAAATCACCATTTTGGATTTTCAAAATGCTTTAGCATAGTATAGGAGAACTGAGCTTTCTGTATCTGAGTTTTTCCTATATATCTTTCTTTTTTTTTTAATTTGCACATCATTATTTATAAATATGTTTACATAAATTAGAAATTTGAAAAAAATATTCGCTTATTTAAAGATAAACAGATAAAAATACTGCTGAAAGCTATCAAGGCTACTTTCAAAGGGTATTAATAAAGGTTGTAGTACAAAATAATTAACCACTTGGTATATTAGGATCAAAAGTGTGTTCTTTCTCAATTAGTTACTAATATTACACTCTGTCCATAGGTAGAATTATTAAAATGATGAACTTAAAATAAATTTTTAGAATTATAAACATCTTTAATGCAAATAGAGAAACCAAATCACCATCACAATTTGATGACTAAGGAATGGTTAAAAAAGTAAAATTGTTAAATGCTTTAAAAGCCATTCACAAATAAAATATTTGGCACAAAGAAGCATTTTTTTGATTTTTACGTGGTACAATTATGACGACTGGAATGGACGTACCCAGCTGGAATATCCGAAAAACTTGGAATCGCCCAGAGTGTCATCTCCAAACGATTTCAAGAGGATGGTATTAGATGTTAAGCACAGGTCGCCCCCGATATAACGCTTGAGGAATTTTAGTTACTGCCAAAAGAAAATTTTGGCACAGCATCAGACCTTTTATCGTCAAATTTTCCCATTTAAAATATTTTAGGGCACATTGGTCTAAAAAAAAAGGCTTCAGATGTGTACCCCCAACTCAACGAATTAACCTTAGAATTTGGACTCCGCAACAATGGTCTGATGTTTTCCGAAAGTCCAGGTTGAAGTTTAATCTGATTCTTGGAGAGCGCCATTTACCACCAAGAGTTACGTCACCGTTATGGTTGCAAATTCGTTTGGGAAGGGATTATTCTTGGTTCCAGAATGACCTGCATGTAAATTAAGATAAGGCACATCTTCGGGAATTTGGAACAAAAATATTAGAATTTATTTTATGGATGACAACGCATGTCCTACCGTGCAAACATTGTAGACGACTGCCTTCAATTGGAGGATATCACCCGTTTGGAATGGCCAGCATATGCTTACCGAACTTGAATCCGATAGAGCATGTGTGGGATATGCTTGGCCGACGAATTTAAGCTCAACCCCTCCCAGGTCAGAATCTTGAAAATTGAATGAGTGGTGTGATATTCCAAAGATCAGATTGATAATTTGATACTCAGCATGCCTAGGCGTTGTAAGGCCTGTATTGCATCGTCCGTGTGACATACTCCATATTAACCATCATACTAACCATGTTATACTGTTTTATTGAATAGGTTCTTTTTGAAATTTGCTCCAGGGAGTAAAAATCGCAATTTTTATTAATTTGTCAAAATATAGCATCTTTTTGGTCTTTTCCTTTTGATTAATGAATAGACTTTACAAATAAGTCAAATTTGTTTTGCTTTTCTCTTTTGCCTGAACTTCATTAAATTTATGGACATGAGTGTAGTTTTAAAGATTTGTTTTCTTATTCAAAAAAGGAAATAATTTAACAATCGATAAATCGAAAAAAAGAGCAATTGTTGCAGTATTTTTGCAATGTATCGGTTTGTGAAAAGTAGTTTAGTTAAAAGAAATTTATAGGAAATATCCTAAAGCTGTGAGAAAAATCATGATTTGCTAGGGTCAATAGACTTGAGCTTTCCAAACACGTTCACAAGAGAAGTTGTAGCTAAGATATTTTCTGATACTGATAAAAGGATACAAGGTTTTTTTTTTTAATATAAAGAATACCAAGAGTATTTGAATCATTCCCTATGTTTTCAAGGAATTAAGATTAGTGTTGTTTTTGCTATTTTAGAAAAAGTAGTATTACAAGTATAACCTATTTATTTATTAAAGAATATCATACGTCCATTTAAGTACTTTTTAAGAAAATTAACAATTATAACAGGATAGCAAAATGCGTTTTACGAATTTATATAGAAATGAAAAATAAAATAGAAGAGATGCCAATACGAGGAAAAATAGAATAGTTACATATATTATTATTATTATTTAAATAAAATTCTGTACTGCACTACAATGCAGTTTCACACATTACTTGAAAAATATGTACATAAGATATTCAGCTGACAGCCTTAAAATAAAAAATAAAAAAAAATAAACCCTGAAAAGTAAAAAATAATTTTGAAGCATATTATCATTGCAAATAATATTATGCACCTGAAATATAAAGCAGGTAGAAAATATGTTTTATGTATCATTGGCTCATATTTTTCTGTTTATAAAAGGAAAATAAGTTTTACTATTCCTACATATATTATTTCAGCAAGAAATTTCTTTCAATGTCAGATGATGGTGATTGAAATGCTTTACAAGTTTTTCATCTTTTAGTGAAGATTTAGAGTAAAAACGGCAATAATATGAAAATACTTCTTTGTTATAGATATTGTGTTATGTTGTTTTTGTTTTTGAATACCTAGTTTCGAAATAAATGGAAAAAAATAGTGCTACAAAGTTTTATTTACCTTAATGCATATGTTAGATTGCATATTTTAAATATTTTTTGTTTTATATTTATTGTTAGATAAGTAATATTTTATGACAGTTTTCTTTTTCAAATGCAATCGAAGTTTGGACATTATTTATCTTCAAACATTCGACGTCTTCTTTTAAATTTATAATTGTCCATTTGTTAATGATTATGTTGACCTCAAATTGAAATAAAATCTAAAGAAATGTTATCCATCGTTTTACATTCAAATCATGCATATATTTTTAATCAAAAATTAAAATCCGAAGACCATTCCACTAATTATAACTGAGAAGATTTCGAAAACATTGAAATTATAATTCAATATTTTTCGTAAGATGAAACTTAAAGTAATTATTCATATTAGATAATTTGAACATTCTGTCCTTAATAATAAATTATCTGTTTCTGAATTTAATCCCATAAGATTTGAATTCTAAGGCAACTATGAATCTGACATTCATCAAGGTTAATTATATTAATGGCCAATTGAAATCTTAAATGCTTTAATTGCTGTTGTTACATAATATTTCCAAATTAATGCAATACGCTAACATCTAGAGATTGCACATGTTTATAACTTTGCACAGGTGTCACATTCTAAACTATTAGCTTCATTATTATACTACACGAATGATTCATTTCCGAGCTATTTGTTGTTCTTAAGTAACCAAAATTGCTAAATTTTTTGCATTAATCAATTTGAATATATTACAAGATATCTTTCTGTTTTCAAAGTTTAATTTTTCTCAATGAAAAATTTACAAAAATAATCATTACATGAAGGCTTAATTTATAATTAAAACTTTATGTCAAGATTTTTAAAGTATATTATAAGAGGTTTCATGGAATCCTTTTTCCAAAATATAATATAAAAATCGAAACTACATTCAATCTCTTTACTTTTTTCGTTACTCAATATTGCTGCAGTTTATTTTACATAGTTGTTTTTACATTATTGTTATTATTTTTAAAAGGTATATTAATATGACAAATAAAATTCCTCATCTTATTACATTGCATATATTCAACTCAATGTCTCTTAATAGCATATGACTATATAATACATGCCGTAATCTTCAATAAATATTTTAGGCATCTTCTATAAGTTCTAAAGCATATTCTATAGTGTTCTATATTGCCTGTAAAGATATATTTTTTAATTTTATATCAGTGGACATTTTTCAATGGTGTATACCTAGTTGAAAGAGTATGCATTTTATTATTATATGCATCATTAAAATAATATTATAGGTATTATAAAGTTAGATAGTTACGTATTATGGTAATGATAGATAAGAATCATATAAACAAATGAAATTGCCTTTTTAATAATATATTTGTATAAATAAAAAGTAAGAATAATGTATTTCTTTATGTAATGCACTTATTTTCCAAAGTTTTTTAAAATCCAAGAGCTGAACCTAGGAAGTTATAATACTTAAAGAGTCGTCAAAATTTAAAAAAAATACATTCAGGACTATTACATACAAATTATTCACTCTAAATAATTTAATTATTAAAAGTAATTCAAACAATTGTAACGTTTGCTATTCAAAGACCTGAACACACATTCTCCTTAGAAAATTATCGAAATTTTGCATTGAATGATCGCTATTGAACACTCATTAACCGTTCTTGAACACCAGTTACTTTTCATTTCAGTTAAATAATGTGTATTAAATATGTCAGCCTATTTATATTAAGATTATTTTAAATTATTTGCATTTAGATATAGCTCCAAGGTTCATTTAACACAATAGTTATTTTATTATTTAATTTTTGAAATGTGTTTATTTGTCTGGGGAAATAAGAATGAAAATTGTATTTCAAACAATGCATCATTTGAAACTGTTTCATTTATGTAAATATTATCAATTTCTTCGTTGATTTTGTAGACCATTATATTCCTTTCTGACAAATTCAGGTCACATATTGTACTTATTTTATCAATAGAAACAATAATATATTGAAAAACATAGAAGTTTTTTCATTATTATTAATTAAAGCGTAATAATTCTGCAATAAAGAGACATTATAGGATATAAATTGTTAATATTAAAGTTATTTTTTTTCCAATTTATTTAGCCATTCATTATGAATTGAATGAATATATTATAAAGATAATGGGTATGTATGATTAAACACTCAGAAATAAAATTTTGATAAGCCATTATATTATTCATTACTATCAATTAACCTGGATCTATTGTTGAATTCAATTATTCAACATATCGCTTGAATAATAACATAAAATAAGAATATAAATAGGTATTTTAAATTTTTCAAAAGAAAATGACTTTTCAAAACATTTTAATAGTTTTCAGACAAAATATGTTATTGCTTCAAGTGTTACATAAAAAAAAAAAAAATCTTTATGGCTCGACAGATATTTAAACATCTAAATTAATAGAGACACAATGAAATGTCAATGGAGCATTTTTTTGAACTTTTAAATTTTCATAATACCGCTTATCGTGGAGTTAATAGCATATATTTAATTTCCTTCCGGTTATTGACACCGGAAATAATCAGTTAAGGAAGTGATGAAGCATAAGAAGAATTTAACAAGGGTCCATTGTGATCAATAATTCCATGATTTAAACAATGCAATCTCATTTTAATAGAAAAAAAGGATATTATTATTAAGTGTACAAATATATTTTTTTATGGAGATATAATGAATATGGTGTATACACTTTTAAAGTAGCGTTTCATTGTTAAATGTGTTTGCTCTAAAGTTTCGATTATTTTTTTTCAACATTGAGTCTTTTGTAATTAAATTTCTTAATCAGTATTGTTATCCCCAATACTAAAACTATTTAATTATATATCCTTTTTTATAGAAGTTTCAAATAATTAGTTTTTGCAACATAAAGTAAAACATTTTTTTTTCAGAAATTAATAAATAAAACATTTACAATTGCAAATTTAATCTAAAAAAATAACTTTTATATGAGAATTTAAATGACGTATAAAATTTATTCTAAGCTGATTATAAAATAAAATATACAATATTGAATGGCTGCGATGATTTTAAATTATCTGCTACGGTAGTTAGAAATTCAAATGCGAAACTCAATGATTCTTTCTATTTTGCTTTAATAGTCTTACATATTTTTTTTTTTCCTTTTCTCGTAATTTAAATCATTATTTATTCACTAGGAAATGTATTTATAACTGTTACAAATAAATGTATATGCATTATATAGTATTACGTTATCTAGAAAGTCTTTCTCTATTTGAAAGGTTATTTTTTTAAATACTGAAAGGATTTTAATGAATGAAAAATAGAACTTTCTTCTTTTGTAACATTAAAAGCAACATATCATTATTTGTAAATATGTTTACTTGAACTAGTAATTTCAAAAAACGTATTCACTTATTTAGTGATAAACAGCTAAAACATAGTTTTAAAAGCTGCCGAGGCTATGATTCAAAGGTTTTTAATAATTAAAGTCTGTAATACAAAATAATTTGCGATGACATTATTACTTAAAAGAAGCATTATCAGATTATTTAAACTAAAATTTCAAACAACAGTGAAATAAAAGGATATTTTTGTTCATAATAAATAAAGTAACACTCTTTATCTAATAAAACAATTGTCTCTATCAAACTTAAATTAAAGTAAAAAAGAATACAAAAGGCGCCATGTTGAATTCTTAGAATGCTTTAGTATAGTGTAGGAGAACTGATATTTCTTTTTATCTAAGATCTTTCTCTATCTGTAGCTTTATTTTTTTTATTTTACTAGAATTTCAAAAAATTAATCGCTTATTTAACGATAAACAGTTAAAAAATATCCTAAAAATCTGACAAGACTACGTTTCAAAGGATTTTAATACTTAAAGTCTGTACTATAAAATAATTTTCAACGAAATTATTACTTACATGAAGCATTATTAGATTATTTAAGATAAAATTACAAACTACTATAACAGAAAAAGGAAAATTTGATCTGAATATCTAAATTAAAATTCTTTATCTACTCTAAAGTGATATCTAACCTAAAGAGATTATCTTTATCTTGTTAAAGCTATAATTTTTATCACACTAAATTAAAGTGATAAGGAATACAGAAAGCGCCATGTTGGATTCTTAGAATGCTTTAGTATAGTGCAGGAGAACTGAGCTTTCTGTATCAGAGGATAAGACAGTCCAACAGCTGTATATCTGGAGATTTATATATATGCATGCGGTTACGTTGATAAGTCATCAATAATACCATACTGTACATATGTGAAGTCCAAAATCTAGGCATGTCTTTCGATCTCCTACCAATAACCAATAGGAAGCATCGATTGAACTAACATTTGCTTAAAACATATAGTTACTAATATTATCATTCTCTGTATAGGTTACGAATGATGTATTAAAAGGAATATTTTTTGGAATTGAAATATTCAAATATATTATACCGAAGAATCTATTTGATTAAGTCACGTTGATTTCTATTCTATTTAAAATTTAATCTACTGATCATAAATACAAAAATAAAACATTTTGAAAGCGTTTATTTGTCATTTTTTTTTCATTATAAATGCAATGTTACGTATCTGTTGTTTTAATATTTTAATATTAGTTATATTGATATTTATAATGGTTTTTATTGATATCATAATATATAAATAAAATTTTATTTATACAGAAATTATTGCAAATTATGTAAATTTACCTATTTAATAAATATTGAATAATAAAAAAGTCATCTCATATTTTTTATTACGAATTCTTGAATTTAAATAATTATTAATTTGTATAAAAAACATAAGGTTGAAACAAAGAAACAATTGACAATACATTTAATTAATTTTAAATATGAGCAAGCAATTATAAAATTAATATTATTAACCTATAGACGTCTTATAATCTTTTAGAGTTGAACAATAGTTGTTATTAGATTATTTTTATGTGCACTTTATATTTAAGTACACATTATTTTATAACCGTACGTTTTATTAAGAATAAATAATTTTCCAATCGAATTCGAAAACATTTTACATATTACTTGAAAATATATATATAATATAATACATATATAGTTTCAAGTAATATGGAAAAAGTTTATTATTATTATTATTATATAAATGTGGCAATATGACTATATTGTCACATTTATAGCTATAGCAGAATCTTCAAAACATAAATTAATTAAATCAAGACAATTATATTAAATTTATTATAATAGTTATTACTTAGCAAACGAAAAGTTGAATATAAAATTATTACTTCATTTATTATTTATCTGAAGAAATTTTGTTAGAAATTATAATTATGCTTTTGAAATAAGATTTTTAAATCACTTTGTTTGTTAGATATCAAAAAATGCTTTCTTTCTCAATCAGTGTTATTCATATCATACCACTTTTAACAGTTTTTTTTTTTTTTAAAAGAGCAAATAATTTAATAGTAAATAAATCGAAAAAAAAAAGAGGAATCGTTGAAGTGTTTTTGCAATGTATCGGCTTGTAAAGAAAAATTTTAGCTGGAAGAGATTTATAGAAAATATCTAAAAGCTGTTAGAAAAATCGAGATTTGCTGGGATCAATAGACTTGAGCTTTCCAAACACGTTCAGAGAGAAATTGTAGCAAGATATTCTTTTGATACTGTTAAAAAGATACAAGTTTAAATAATTTTTTTTCTTTAAATATAAAGAATATAAAGAATATTTGAATCATTTCCCATGTTTTCAAAGATTTAAGATTATTATTGTAAAAGAAGTATTTTTCCCGTATATCCTATATATTTATTAAAGAATACCCACGTTGAGTAGTTTTAAGAAAATTAACAATTGTAACACAGCAGCAAAATGCATTTTCTTAATTTATATAGAATTCAAAAATAAAATAAAATTTAAGAAATGGTCAATGCAAGGAAAACATATATTAATTATATATTATTATCATTACTTAATAAAATTCTGTAATGGGCAGCAATGCAGTTTCGTACATTAAGTGAAAATATGTACATACGATATTTTCAAGACAGAGTTAAAAAAAAAAAAAATAGAAAATCTGAAAAGTAGAAATTAATTTTGAAGCATATTATCATTATAAATATTATTATGCACCTGAAATATAAAGCAGGCATAATATGTTTTATGTATCAGATACATTGGTCAATATTTTTCTGATTTTAAAATAGACGATATTATTCATATATATATATATTAATTCAGCAAGAAATTCGTCTCAATATCAGTTGTTGATGATTAAAATATTTTGCAAGCTTTCCACACAGTTATTGAAGATGTATAATAAAACGTCAATAATATGAATATGTTTCTTTGTTATACATATATTTATATTTTATTTTTGAATGCTTAATTTAGACCACAATGTGTTTCCTACTACAATGCTAACTGTAAGATTAAAAAAAAATGGCTGGAAATAAAGGCAAAAATATTTTCATGATACAAAGTTTTTGATTATTTACCATAAACCATATGTTAGATTGCATATTCTAAATATGTTTTGTTTTATATTTGATGTTAGATAAGTAATATTTTATGACCGTTTTCTTTTCAAATGCAATCGAAGTTTGGACAATATTTACCTTCGAACCATCGACTCACTCCTTTAAATTTTTATTTATTTATTTATTAATTATTATGTTGATCTTAAATGAATATAAAATATAAAGAAATGTTATCCATGGTTTTGTATTCAAGGCATGTATATATATTTTATTCAAAATTTAAATATTGAGACCATTTCACAAATTATAACTGAAATGATTTCGAAAACTTTGAAGTTGTTATTCAATATTTTTCTTAATTTGACACTTAAGTAATTATCCATAATAAGATAATGTGGACATTCTGTACTTAAGCAATAAATGGTCTGTTTCAGAATTTAATCCCATAAGAGTTGAATTCTAAGGCAATCATGAATCTACCATTCATCAAGATTAATTATTTAAATGGCCAATTGTAATCTGAAATACATTAATTGGTGTTGTTCAATAATATTTCGAAATTAATGTAATAATCTAACATCTAAAGATTGCACATCCTTATAAATTTGCACTGTTGTCACATTCTAAAATATTAGTTTCATTATTATACTCTACAAATGATTTAATTCCAAACTATTTGTTGTTCTTAAGTTTTTAAAATCGATAAATTTATTTCATTATTGAATTTGAATATCTTACAATATTTCTTCTGTTGCAAATTTTAATTATTCTTAATAATGAATAATTAATATGAAAAAATTACAAAGCAAATCATCACGTAAGGCCTTAATTTATAATTAAAAATTTTAAATGATGATTTTAAAGATATATTATAAGATGCTTTATGGATTAATTGTTCCAAAACATAATATTAAATTCAAGATTATATTCAGCCCCTTGACATTTTTTTGTTACCCAAAATTGCTGAAGTTCATCTTAAAAAGTTTTTTCACACTGTCGTTATAATTTTTAATAAATATATCAATATGGCACATAAAATTCCTCATTTGATTAACTCATTATCTCTGTTTAAATATATGCCTGCATAATAATGCCATAATATAAAGCATATATTATGCATCCTCTATATGTTCTAAAGCATATTCTATAGTGTTCTCTTTTGACTTTAAAGAATAAATTTTTGTAATTTTTTATCAATTCTACATTTTAGAATATTATATCTATTATCTATATTCTAGTATTTACCTGAAAAGGCACCTTTCTGAAATTCTGAGTTTTACTGAATTACTTTTCTGAATTGCTGAGTTATATACATATATATATATATATATATATATATATATATATATATATATATATATATATATATATGAAGATATATATATATATATATTGAAGATTTGTATGATAGAAAAATTAGAATTGAACTTACTTCAATTAAATAGATTTAAAATAACTTTTTCTGTTAGATATTTCAGTACCATCTGAAACACTATTTGTTAAGCTCGAAACAAATCTATACTCGACAAAAAAAAATCTTACAGTTGTCTATATGTTTTTAAGATATATAAGTAGATTTTTAGAGTTCAAATATTTTCTTCTAAATTGTCTTAATAGTTTCAAAAAAATTATTGCATTTAATTTTTGTTTTTTTATATGAAATTTGTTGCATTCTTTAATCAATGTTACTCAACTTTTCCCTACATCAGTTACGGTTCTTAGTAAAAAAAACATTTGTATTGTTTTTCTCATACGATATGTCTTCTTTTTCTATTCAGTTTTCTCTTTTTACAAAACTTTTGATGGTTTATCCAACGTTTTAGTAAACATCGGTTGAGTTTATATAGAATTATGCAAATGCCTAAGGACTGTATCTGGATTAGTTTGGGTTCCTTTAAAAGTTTAATCATTTTTCCCGCCTTTAAATGATCCACCGTTTCTCTTTTCGTTTCATAAAATGTACTTATCAAAAAACGCAAAGACAATAAATTCCTCTGAATAGAAATGTGCAGAAACTTGTTAAATCACAATTTTAAGATTCAAATTTTATACCAATATATTTCTTTTGTATTTTTTAATATCTATAAATCAATTCTAGAAACAAATCAGGAAAAAAAATATTTTAAGCCAGCTGTCCATGCAACAAACATAAAATATCATGAATGCAAATAAAATTCTGCCTATACGAATAGTTTTGATATCTGAATAAATGTATCTTGAGCATATTTTTGAATAAATTGCTCTTCTCATTCATGAAGGAGGAAGTAATCCCAATAGAGCTCAAAGCACATTACGCTGTTGTGAACGCTTCCAAGAAATATGATTCGGATTTCAAAAAGTTCTTTAGGGTCATCTCAAGTTGGAACTTTTCAAGTTGACGTTCTGTAAATACCATGATATTTGAAGCTCAATTGTTATCTTTTACAGGAATTAGACATGGTTTCTGAAAACTACTAAAAACTGTACAATATTTCGGATAAATCGTTTGAATATTATTATACCAGATTCTGTTAAAACCGCAATTGGAAACAATTGTCACAAATATGATATCGCGGTTTCGTTTAGTTGTCGCATTACAGTCATCTTGTGCACACGAGGGCTAAAAAGATCGGCACCTACTGTTTAAAAGGATTCTGAATCACTAACAAACATCCATCCCCCTCCTGGATTCGAAACTGAAGCCCGTGATACCACAGGCCAGAGCTCTAGCCACTTGGCCACCAAGTCGAAAAATTTCGAAGACATGATGCCAGTAAGCCATCCAAATAGTTTTCAGTTTTTACTGAATGGATACATATACTGCGTCATCCTGTGTATACTGAAGTTACATCAAAACTCAAACATTTTATTTGATTAAGAATTCCCTAAGATTCTAGTGTTCATGAATTGCAGTAGGTATTGCTTTTCGCATTTCTGATGGAAGTTTCGGTATTGAAAGTAATTGATCATTGCGTTTCCTTGAAACAATGGTGGGTACAATTTTACTACCTAAAATATCTACTAAAATCTTTCCATCCCAGTGTACAGTCTGTGGAACATCAGCTGATAATTCATTTTCTAAAATCTTGAACTTAACTACCTTTGCTTTTCATTGCGATCTGTTCACATTGTGTTCATATAAATACCATCCTACGCTTTTAGATGTCAATGCCCGATTTTCTAACACTTAATTTCACTGCATTGGCACTTCCAGGACATTATTTCTGAGAATATTTTTTAAACCTCTTGTTTGGGGGAAGAGGCGGAGGCGAAAGAATAGTGTTGAGGATGGACGATAAGATTTATTTTCTTCAGTTGAAGAACATTATTTTCAAATAAGCTAAACTATCATTTTAAAACTATAACTTAAAAAAAAAAAAAAAAAGCTTTTGTCATCATATACATCTGAAAGGGATATAATTTATTCAAGTAGCAATCTATTACATTCATTTTCACATTCTTTCATTTTTCAGAATGAGTTTTTCTTTAATTATCTTTGTTTCATCTTCAAAAATTTATTTTTTTACCACTTTACCAAACCCTTTGTTTTATTGGAGGGCTTTTGTTCATTATTTACGACGCTTCAAAGAACTATATATTTCAGCACAATGGGATTATATGTAGATACATTTACATACACACGTATGAAAAATTAGGAGGAATATACACTCAAGAGCCAAAACATTATGGCCACCCCTACATTTTGCAATGAACTCGCCTGGATGACGTGGAAGGCACGTGATCAGGTGGAAGTGGTATTTAACTGCTGCTGGAGAATCTGAAGAATCATTCTGTCACTTACTTCTGTGTATGATGGGAAAGGCTGCGGATCTAAGCCATTTTGATAGAGGACAGATTGTAATGGCTCGAAGGCTTGGAACAAGTATTTCCGAAAGTGCACGACTCGTGGGCTGTTCGCGATCTACAGTTGTTAGTACTTATGCAAAGTGGATGAATGACGGTGAAACCAGCAGTAGACGACATGGTGTTGGACGTACACACGCTATCAAAGAAAAAGGTCGTCGAGAATGTCTCGCATGGCGGAGCAAACCCGGAGCCAGACGGTGGCTCAGCTGACTGCCCAATACAATGCAGGGCCGAGTAGAATAGTATCGGAGCACACTGTTCAACGGATACTGTTGGATATAGGGCTACGCAGCAAACGTCCCACTCGTGTGCCTTTGCTGACCAAGCGTCATCGCCAACTGAGCCTGCGCTGGGCCCGGGAACATCGTGACTGGTCCATGGATCAGTGGGAGAGAGTTGCCTGGTCAGATGAATCACGGTTTGTCATTCATCACGCCGATGGCCGTGTCAGGTTACGCCGTCTTCCAGGCGAACAGTTGTTCCTTCAATGTACAATAGGTCATACACCGGCCGTTGGTGGCGGTATTATGCTTTGGGGGACGTTCTCTTGAGCGTCTCTGGAACCCGTGGTTGTGGTAGAGCAGACCATGATTGTTACAGGGTATCTGAACATCATTGCGGACCAGTTGCACCCTTACATGGCCTCTGTTTTCCAGCTGGAAATGGAATGTTCTAACAGGACAACGCCTCTTGTCACAAGGATAAAATTGTGTTGGAGTGGTTCCAGGAACATGATGCTGAATTCTAGTTAATGTCCTGGCCGCCTAACTCACCGGAACTCAATCCGATAGAACACATTTGGGATGTCCTGGGACGGCAGCTCAAAGTTCAGAGACCACCAATTCCCAATATCTCGGATTTGCGTGACCGTTGATTAAACATCTGGTACAATCTGTCTCCGCCCATCTACCAAGGACTTGTGGCATCCATGCCAAGGCGGGTTGAAGCTGTATTGCGCGCCAAATGTGGGCCAACTCGTTATTGACAGGTAGTCATAATGTTTTGGCTCTTGAGTGCATATTCAAAGCCATAAGAAATCCGTCAGATCGTTTTGGTTAAGTAACATATATTAGTTATACATGTACAATGTAAACCCCTATTCATACATAAATTAATATTTGAACTATTATTTTTTAATATTAATTATACATACCTGCAAGAAAAACAAATAAATGAAATCTAATTTGGAGAGGGATAATTAGATTTTTCAAGAACGGGAATTTGTTTTGCAAAAGGAAGAATTTCTATTACCAAATTTGTAAACAGGCTTTTAGAAATTTAATGTTGTTTTTCTATTCAAATAAATAACCTTACAGAGAAAAACATACAACATTTTAATAATAATTTGGCCAATAGTCTATTTTAATATGAAATGAAAAACAATTATTCTTATGAAATTTGAAATTAATAATTTCATCAAATAATTTTTGCATAACTTTCTCTATGAAGCAGTGAGCGTTATTTAAATTTATTTTTTTAATAATATATTAGATATTCTTCTCTTATGTACTTCAGAAATGTAAAAAAAAAAAAAAAGAAATCCATGATATTTTAAAAGCAACCATATGCAATAATAAATTCTAGCTATATTAAACAAAATTATCCACGAAAAATGAAAACTTCTTATGACATTTAGTTTATAAAGCATTAATTATCACGATATTGATCGTTATTGGATAAAAATAAATGATGCATACAAAACTTTTGAAATTGAGCAATATATAATAAAGCTAAGCTAAATGAAAATTCTCTTCATAAGTAATTTGAAGATTTATAAATGGAGCTAAGACATTTATTTTTAAAATACTTCTTAGTTAAAATATTAAAATTTTCTTCAGGTGCATTCCTTGTATTTAATATGATATTCATTTCCCTTTATATATTTTTTTTAAATAAAAGTTCTCTTTTATCATAAGAAAACAAAAGTATATTAGTATATAATTTTTCTGTCCACGTGTTTGTCACTGAACTCCTCTTAAACGGCTGGACCAATTTTGATGACATTTTTGTGTATTTGACAAAACGTGGAGACTGTTTTTATTATATTCTCTTTGTTGCAAGTCACCACCAGAGGGTGATGGAAATCAAAATATATATATACCGTTCAACCAATCGCTATGAAAATTGGTATCCACTTTATTGTTACTTGCCACCAAATGGTTCTGAAGCATTTCATTTTATATATCGTTCAAACGATAAGTATGAAAATTTATACACATACTATATATACATTCGAACATGAAAATATATTCGAGATATGTAATTTTCTACAATGCATTTTTAAGGACAACTTATGCAGGGTTTTGCCAATATATATATATATATATATATATATAATAATAATAATAATAATAAAAATGTTAGTTTATTCTCTCTTAACTTAAGGAAATGAATACATTCATATTGTAATAAATGCTTTTATCTCTAAATATCAATTAATGGTAGTTAAAAATTCTTAAATAAGCATATTATAATCGTAGTAAAAATTTATCAACTTAGATACAAATTTATTTTACAGTGGTTAAGATGCTGTTTATTTATATGAATCCCGCTTTTCATCTCAATTTTGATTCCTATTAAGAATACTAGAAGCAACAATCCATATTTATGATACTGAGTAAATATCAGGTTAACTAAAGAAAGAATTGTTCATTGATCTTAAGCTGTCAGCACGGAATAGTTCCAATTTTTCGACTCTTAAACATTTGATTCGCTTAAATATAACACGACTGTTTCTACTCATTGGAAAAAAAATGCATACACATTTTAAGCATACATTTTTCATTCCAATAAAATTTAAGTATGCCCATGAAATTAACTTCATTCACAACAAATTAACAATTAAAATTGTTTCGAGAAATTATTATTTGTTTGCCTCATTCATCACATAATTCAGTACAATGAGTGGAATGCAGATGGTACAGTTAATCTGGGACTAAAGTGGTCATGTAAATCCAATCTCGTTCGATGAAATTGTTCACATTCGATATTCTTATCCAAAAAGTATATTTGCCGAGAGTCGACGTAATGTCGATGGTCCGCTGAGAAAGAATACTTAGCTGAAAGTGTGCATCGCTTCTATTTCTTTTTTTTTTTTTTTGTTTCAGTAAATTGGTATAACTGCAATTTTAGGCTCTGCAATAAATTATAATTTATTTTGTAAATTTTCGTACATTAAAGTATTTTAATATTTATTTAATACAATTATTTATTTTTATAAGTTCAGATAAATGGTCCACACGACAACGTTGACCACAAAAGAGTTTCCTTTTGGAGGAGGATAACCATTTGAGTAGCATATTCGGAAAACATCCAGGAAAATAAATAAAAGAATCTAAATATTGCAGTGTAACAAATTGTAAGTTGTATGTGTTCCCACGCTTATCTCAAAGATCATGATAAACTCAAAGATAATGGTATAAAATGTTGGAATCCACCGATGACGCGTACACTTTTAAAAATATAGTACATAGTACCTTCCACTATCAAAATGTACTCTAAAATGGCATGAAATAATTTTTCAAATTTTCTCAAATAAAACACATGAAAGTGAAACAGTAAATATTTAAAGTTATTATTTCCGCCTTTTTATCTTATGAGTGTAGCACAGTGCTTGTTTATTGTTTGTAATGCTGATTTGACTGCAACGCCACCGTTTCAATATCGTATTATACAAATTCATTAAAAAAATGTCATAGCTTACATCTCGTAATGTTTATATTGTTTATAAAAATGTAATTATAATAATAATACTTGGGGGCGATCCTGCTGTTACCAGGGATTCTCATTTTTAAAGTAAATGTAAATTTTAATGAAATCATTTTTAATGATTTGTTTGTTTGTTTTGTCATACGAATTAGCTATTGCTTTATATAAATTTCTCTGTGGTTATAAATATTATACTAGACATATTAATTTTATATTTGTTTAAATTATTGCAATTTTGTAATAGTGACTACTTTTAAAAAGTAATACAAAAAAATGTGTTCTCGTAAAGACAACTTACGAAAATAATTAATATTAATTACAGATGTCATTCCCTTTTGAATACGTTTCTAAATTCAGGGTTCGTAATACACAATTTACATATGCATGATTTGTATAATTTCTCATTATTAAAACCAAATAATAAAAAGGATTATGTTTATTTAAACTATATTATTAATTATTAATAAACTAGTATTAGTAATAATATTGCATTATTAAGCTTTATTAATATGTATAATGTATTTATTATTTTTAAAGATATTTAAAGTGAACTTTTTTTAGTGTTTTTAGTACATTTTATTTAGTGTATTATAGTGTTTTTGCATGTATAAATTTCCAAACGTCAAAAATAATGTGTTTTGTCGTTAAAAGCGAAAGATGGGATTAAGATTTTATACATCTATTCTTTTTAAGATTTCTTTTAAATGATATTCTGAGAAACACACCCTTAGAAATATAGGTTTATCGAGGGTTTTCATACTGATAACTCATTGTTTTTTTTTTTATACATTCAGTGACATAGCCAAACTTTATAAATTTGTTTACATATAAAATATGAAAAGCAGTTTTAAAATACAATTTTGCTCTACTTATATTAGATAATTAGTTAATTTAATTATTTAATTATTAGTTAATATAATTAGTTAAAATTGTTTCAAAATTTCTTTGGAAGATAAATAGATATATTCAAAATTCTTAGTTACCCAATTGGTTCCTTTCAATGTGCTAAAACTTAATTTACATTTCAAATATTCACACTTCAATAATACATATTATTTTCTTTCTACAAACTGATAAAACCTAAGAAAGTACTTTAGAACGAAAATAATCTAATAAAGAACTTTCGCTTTTCATCTTTTAAAAATAAATACTAAATATTTTTAGATTTAAAATGTTTGCTGATAAAACGTAAAATTTGAAGAAAATTGATTTTTTTATAAAAAAAAATGTTGCTCGTAGTATAAAATAAAAAGGCTTTTTGACTGAGTAAGAAGTATGACAGATAAAAAAAATTTATCTTAAAATAGAAACGAATTTATCCATTTATTCTGAAAGAAGAATGTAAATTTTTGCAAAACTTTTTTTCTTGCCGAGTTCTGTTCTTAGTTTAGAATTTTTTTTTTTTTTTTTTAAATTTTAATTAAGATTAATTACTGATTCGCCTGTTAAAATTTTTTCGCTAAAGTAAATTTTTTTTTTTCTTCACTTGTCATTCTTTCAGATTGAATTCAGAGAAAATTGCTTAGTAAAAGTTAATTAAAAAAAGAAACTCCCTACTATAATAATATATTTTAAATGTCCTTTATTCCAAAAGAATAAAATTTTATTTCTAATTCATTATGCCAAAGCCAATCTATTTTTTTAACGTTGAATATAAAGGAATTTCATTTAGATTTAAAATCAAACGTTTAATTACATTCACTTCGAAATAATTTACATATTCCTAAAGAAAAAAAAAAAAATATGAAGTCTGTTTTAAATGTTATTTAAACTCAATTACGTATGTTTATAAATGTTAAACTTTTGAATTTGATCAATTTAAAAAAATCGAAAAATTCCTTTATTTAATATGTTTGAATAATTAATTTTCAAATATATTTCGAACATTTTGCGTCTTGATGCATTTAACCATAAAAGTATCATTTAAAAAAATTGATTTGGTTCAATATTATGAATATATGATTAATCGACGTAATTAAAATTAAAATGATATATATTTTCAATCTTTATAATATGAATATCTTATACATAAATTATAAAATCTTTTCAACCTTTTGTACAAATTCGGAAGTGTTCAAACTGAAGTTTTCAAATTTGCAAAAGGCAAACTATTCCAATATAATGTCCTGTGTCCGTTTAGGTTAAAGCTTGCAAACTATTTTAACTTTTGTTCTACTTTAGTTATACAGATCTTCTAATACACAGACTTAGAGGTTGAACTTAGTTTGAACTTTGAGTGTCAGTGCATTGAAATTTATTAAATATTTTCATAAAACTTACTATGAAGTGTATTTTACAGTATTATGGTGCATTTGCAGTATTATTACAGTATTATGGCCAATAAAACGTTGCAGCTGCCGATGTAGAGGTATTGGGGAGAGATAATTTGGGGGGGAGGCTGTGAATTAGGCCGATTGTCGTTATGTTCTTTATCCAAAATAATATTTTTAGATTTATCAGGACCAAAGTTTGCAAAAATGCAGATTTTGTGACCTTCCGTTACGTTTTACCACATTCAGCTGTTTCTTTTATCCTTTTTATAAAAGGATAAAAGAAACAGCTGAATGTCTATGACTTTCATGTCTATTTATATATTTTAGTTTAAAAATCTTTTATGCTTTATTTTTCCCTTTTTTTTTTTTTTTATTGTATATTTTTTTCAGTTGAGCTTGATATTATTCAGCTAGTTTTGAATATAATATTAACATTTCTGTTATAATTTAAGTACTTAATAAAGTTATAAAAAATAACTAAAATTCCACTAATTAAATTTGAATGCATAAAACATGATGTTAGCATCTACATTTTATCTTACATAACTTGCATATGATATTAGAAAAGCTTTAATTAGTTTTTCTATAGAGTCTGACATTGAAAACTGTTGTTGAATGTAACTGTTAATTAGTTCCTTAATGTTAATAACGCTGCAATATTAACAATTAGGAAAATCAAATAAAAAAAAATCGTTTGTAAATACTACGTTTCCTTCATTAAAAAAAAAATATATTTAGAAGTAGAAGTTGCATTTATTAGTAGGTGTAAAATCTGTCGTATAAATCATGTTTCGAACGAATAATGGACTACTTGAAAAAATTTATAAAATACAAGTGTTTTTCATTAATTTTTAAAATGCATAAAATAAAAACGTGGGAAATACTTTAATGGAAGTTATTATGAATTTAAGAGTTTTTTTCCTAAGTATATAAATGAATATTTAATTATTTTAATGATGATAATAGTTTATGATAATAC
This sequence comes from Caerostris extrusa, assembly GCA_021605095.1. Classification (NCBI taxonomy): domain Eukaryota; kingdom Metazoa; phylum Arthropoda; class Arachnida; order Araneae; family Araneidae; genus Caerostris; species Caerostris extrusa. The sequence goes on from BPLR01001912.1 coordinate 100,638, forward strand.
TTAATGATTCTACTAATTTTACTTACTTGCACATTGCTTTTCAAAGTCAGTGCTATCATCATCTCCAGAATCAGATCCGAACTTGAGTTCATGCAATCCAAAGTCCGCAATCTTCACTACCCACCGACTATCCACCAGGCAGTTGGTTGATTTAAGGTTACCATGGGAACGAAGTTGACTTTCATGAAGATAAGTCATACCCTGAAAAGTTACTTTTTTTTAAATAGAGGTTTATGTTATTTTTCGAACATCATCACATGTTAAATTTAATAAACTCATTAAATTCATCTTAATGTTAAATTTATAATGTTTAATTTATATTATTATTTTTTTAATACCAGACAGTGCAATAGGATAAAGCAGATTCAGCACCAAGAATTTGGAAAAATAGAGCTGTTACTGTGCTCACAACATTCTTTCACTACACTTTGGATGGAATTATCCAAAAATGGCACACTCTCTGTCATATATAGTCGCCGTGTCCATCTTTGATAGATGGATTCTGTTCAAAATCACTCGTTGGTTTTCGAACCAGTACTCCTCTACGATGAATTATATAGTGCTCCAGAAAATATATATATATAGGATTAATTAAGATATGCTTTCTTTGTATTTAAAAAGCATATATTTAATATCATATATTTATAATATGATTAGTTTGATTTTATCTTTATCAATAGGTCCTTTTTATTTAATAACCCAATGAGTTTTTGGTAGAAATTTTAGGACTTGTCATAAATTATAGAAAACACATGCCGAATGAATAATCAAATTTTAAAAATCGTTAAAATAACAAAGAACACTCTTACATTATTAAAAACTTGGCTTTATATATATAAACATGAAACCAATAGTGATATGCGTAAGACATAAAGAAATCATGGGCATAATTTTTAATATTAACACATTTCTTTCTGTTTTACCATTACATAAAATTATAAAACCCTGAAAAACATTTTATTGCAAAAATATTTTTAGTTGCAATTTGACTGCGCTGTAACTTTTGATTTTGAATCAAATAGACACGATGTTATAATCCTTAAGTTTTGATAACTTCTTTAAAAAGCTTTCGTGCAACTAAATTAATGACATTTTACAGATGAAAATAATATGTAAGTTTTAATTGTTGTTTTATATATGTAAATAAAGAATTTTCCCATAATTTGACACAATTAATAAAATATGAGAAATGCTTTGATTCCAGATGCCTTGATTCTGACGAAAGATTCATAACTATTTAGTTTTTCTGATCTGACTTTGATATTAGATAATGTATGGAAAAAAAAAAATATTTTATTAAACAATCTTTTTTAAAAAAATAGATAAATGCAGTTAATTGAGGAAAATTTGTTACAATAATGTATTACTAACAGTAAAAAGAAGAAATCGTCAGAGATTAATATAACTTTGCAAATATCCTTTTTTTTTTTTGACATAGTAATTTGCCTTAATTAATAATAAAAATGAATTTGTTCACTTAGCTGATATTTTACTTGTAAAGTGATCAATAATTTGCAGAGCTATCAACATACTTGAAAAAATTCTACATCATTTACTGGAAAGCTTTCAATAAAAATCTAAGTTATAAAATTGTTTTTATGTAAATTTATATACATTAGGAAAATTATACTGTACGTTAGATTAATTAAATATAGTAATTAAAAATAAAAATTACGACATGAAAAATTAAATTTAACTAAGTAGCTAATTAAAATGAACTTAAATATATCTAAAAAAAAAAGTGTAGCATTGTTTAACAAATTGAAACTTGCTTACATATTAGTTACATTATTTCATTATTTTTTCAAGGTCAATTTTTAAAATTTAATACATATATAATTTTATCCTCGTAACCTGTATGACTGGAACAAAATTCGTGCCCTCTTCTGACTTTCATAAAATCTATAAAGTACATTATTTTTAATTTCCTATTTATTTTCGACATAGTCACAGATAATTTTGTTTTGTCATTGCTTGCAATTTTTTAAACCTTTAAACAGAGCTCCCTCAACAAAAAATCTTTAAATTTTATAAACAATCACTCCAAGTTTTAATTATTAAAATGTTTTAAGTGAAACTATCTAAAAATATGTGAAAATCTAAAACATTTCATGTATACTATATGAAGTATTATATAAATACATCATATATGAAGTGGTTAAATAGAATTTAGTTATTTTTAAAATTTATTTATTATTTGCAAATTAGAGTTTGATAATAAAGAGGCAATAAAATATTATTATATATATTACCATACATATATTTGAAAATATTTTAAATGTGTGATCCAAAAGTTTTGGTAATTTTAATATATATGTCTTATAATGCTTTTTAACGTATTTAATTATTTCAAGTTAATATTTAAGAAATCTTCTATTACTTTGGGAATGCATGTTCATTTAATTTATCAAGGAGAATTTCCTGTCACGGCCAACATGTGTAAAGGTCGAGGTTCGTTTTATCTAAAATAAAGTAAGTGCTATCCAATTTTGATCTTTTATATGGCGGTTTTCGAGCTGTGAAGTACAGGGGGCTAGAGAATGTTTTACAGCTGGAAAGGATAATAGTTACTATGATCAAAAGCATTGCCCGCATTAGACGTACTACTGTGTCCAAAATAGACATACCCAATGTGTACAAAAAGTAAGACCAATTTTGACATTAAAATTCCTAGGGCTTACGCAATTTCATTCTTTTTTTTTTTTTTTAGGTTATTGGCACTGTCCTTGACATATGTGTGAAATTTGACGTCTAAATATTCATTAGTGTTAGAGTTACGCTTGGCTTTGTTAGACGCTAAAACTGATTCCGGCTATTTTTGAGATGTCTGAATTAAGTCAGCAAAGAACTTCCATTAAATTTTGTTTGCGGAAACGTATAGTATGGGGCAGAAGGCATTCGGTGAGCATTTCTATATCAGAAAAAAATGTTTATCAGTGGTATAAACAGTTCAAAGAAGGCAGAGAACGCGTTGAAGGCGAAGAGCCCTTTGGCCGACCATCAATTGCAACCGACGAAGCTCACGTTCAAAAAATTAATGATTTGGTCCTTTCAAACCGGCAATTTACAATTTGAGACCTTGCTGGTGACGTTGAAATTTCAAAAGGATAGGTCAATTCCATTTTGGGCCTCAAACGCTTCAAATTCCGATTTTTACAGAAAACACAGAATGCGCCAGCTCACACTACATTGATGCTTCGTGACATTTTGGCCAAAATTGAAACTCATATCGTTCCACAACCACCGTATTCATACCACGCGACTCGGATTATTTCCTAAACTTAGAAGACCTCTCCGGGGACACAGTTTTGTGTCTATTGGAGAGATTCAACGTGAATCGGCACCTTTTTAAAAGCCATTCCGGCAGATGACTTTTTAGCATTCATTGAGGTTTGGAAATAAAGTTGGCATAAGTGCATTTAAAAAAAAAAAAATGGTCTTACTTTTTGGTCACAGTAGTAAGACAAAAGTTATGAGAGGGATGTATTTGGACTTTATTCAGATGTCGTATGAGGCGCCTTCTGGTTTGAAGAAAAATGCCTGGCCATAATGCTTAGTCTGATTTGATGTAGATATAACCCCTTTATTCTTTGACGGACTTTAAGGTAAAATCCAGCAAATTCAAAAAAAGAGGCAGAAGATAAAATGTGATAGCAACATCAAATAAGAAAACAATAAATATCATCGCGATGATGGAATTACTTTAATTCCCTAAAGGAGACCAAAAGAGACGAAGACATCTAGAAGAGAATTTTAAACTCGAAACATAAGGGCAGCTGAAATAGTGGACTTCGGAAAAAGTCAGAGATGAAAAGAAATCACTGAGAGTGAGGGATGGGGTGGGATTTTTGAGATAAAAGAATCTAACGAACGAAAACGAAGGCCAGTGAAGGACAGAACACGCTCAGACTTGATAATGAAGAAGAGAAAATGAATTTGTTCTAAAGGCCCCAAAGTCAGTTGGCACAGAAATCGAGATGAGAAAGATCTGGTAAGCGATTTCTTTCTAGAAGTTAGTGAAAATGACAAATTTCCATTCATTCTTATGATTCACCGTGCAAGTAAGTCGGGATATCTTAATAATTAATGTTAATACATTTGCTCAAAGACTTCATCTTTTTCATATGACAAACATTCAGCATTGTTCTTAAGATATTTGAGATCCTATGATCTCAGCATTCAATAAAAGGGGGTTAGAATGTTGTGTACTTAATCAGAAGAGAAACCTCTGGATAGTGATTTCTTGCTAAGAGTGAGTGAAGATGACATATTTCCTATATTTTCTATATTGCACCGTATAAGTAAGTCGTAACTATTAATTCGAAGATATTTGTTCAAACGCTTCATAGTTTTCATATGCAAACATTCATCATTGCTCTTAGGATATTTGATATCCTATAGTCTCAGTATTCACTGAAAGGGAGCTAGAATGTTGAGTATTAAATTTGAGAGATACAATTTATTATATTATTTCTTAATATATTAATTATTAGTAGTATGGTTATTAATATACTCGCGACAGTGTAACCATACATTTATTTTAGCTAATAGCTTAATAATAACAAATATGAACACATTTCATTTCACGCTAAAAACGTTCACGCTAAACGCGAAACCGCTAATATCTCAAGAATATAATTTTTTAATCAGCGGAAAGAAAGACACTTCACAGTTGAGCCCGCAACCCTTCAAACCAACTTTGTAGCGCATGAATGTTTCTTACCTAACTTGGCATAAAAAAAAAAAATTATTCTTGAATTCATTCTTTTTAGAAGGTTGCTTCGTGATATGAACTGTAGAAACATGTATGCAAGGTAATATTCTCATATGAGGGTGCGCAGAAGATCTACCTCCCCTTGGTGCCCCTAGTAACACTTTTTAGTGGCTAAAAGATTTGCAACTTGGCATTATTGTTAGATTAATGAACTCTGTTTCAGCATGGTTTATTGTATTATTTTGTTGTTGTGGTATGTTATATGTTTTTTTTTTTTTTTTTTGTAGTTCTTTTTTTGCTGTAACTGTTCATAATCTGCCATTGGAAATAAAAAATATTATCATATGATGGTGATTTCTTTAATTGCAGATAACAAATATTCTGATTATATATTGTTTATGTCTATATGTTTCTATATTATAATAGTTAAATGAAATCTTTATTTAAATAAAAAATGTGCTTTTTATTTCAATTACTTTCACTTCATTAAATTTGCTTTATATATTATTTATCTTATTTTAAAAAAGCATCTGAGAGCTTTCGAACCTGTTCGTTAAATCTGGTAATATTAACCTACTTGGGATTAACATGGACTCACAAAGTAAGAAATTTCTTCGGTATTGTTTTGATGTGTCTTTTTCAATTGATCTTATTATTAAGTTTCATTGTGTATTTTCATTATGTTTGTGAATTGGTAGTTCAAAGGGATCATATTTTTCAGGTATTGTATCAAAAGATTTCATAATCAACATACTTACCCTAACAATATCACCAATGAGTGATGCATTAAACATGTTATCCAGTTTTTACATCTTCATTCTCTAGGATATCCTAGAAAGAATATAACAGAGATTTTCAATATATTTTTTTATATGGAGATTCATGTTATCATTTGTAGATATAACTTTTTATGTTTTGAGAATATAGTATACAACTATTTATAACTTCATAAAATATATTCTTTAGAATTCATGTAGTTTTTTTTTTGTCATTATTTAAAAAAATTATATGTACTTCAAATTATAATAAACTTCTTTTCCTCTGTATAGCTTCAAGAATTTAACAAATTAGGAAATAAAAGAAAAATTAGAAGATGTAATGATCACGACAGGAACAACACATCGCATGCATTAACTTGAATGTAAAAATTCAGTAATAAATGTGTAATTATATTTTTAAAAAAGAACATATAAACGTTTTCAAATCTTCATCTAAGTATATTTTTCACTTTTTTGTTGTTTAATTCATATTTTTTATATATTATTATGCTTTTCTTTATTTTTTGGTATGAAAAACACAAATATCTTCAGAAAACAAAGAGTATTAAAATAAGAAATTCCTTTTTTTTGGCATGGCATAAAAAGTGTACTCAAATGACAAGCAAAGCAGAACCATTGTTGGATATGTGCAACCCATTTTTCGAACTTAATTTTGTATCTGAAAGCTTAGAGATGAAATTCTTTCAGGAAACAAGTATCATTTACTAATAATAAAAATTGACATTAAAACATACGTTTTATATACTATAAACATAAATACATTTTCCTTTTTTCATATAAACTAAGTTCACTAAATTGAAAAATAATAAATGATAAATTTCATATTAGAAACATGCTATTATATAATTATACTTGAATTAGTATAGAATAATCATTTGTATACCGATCTACCATACGTCGAACTTGTGCTTTTGAAATTCCATAAAACTATGCTGAAAAGACTTATTTTATTTAGAAAATTCTAGATAATGCAATATACAATTAAATATTTGGAATTTTTTTGTTTTATATAAAAATTATATATTCACTATTAATGTAATATTGTAGTATTTAACATACGATACTCGGATCTCTTTGGGGATGTGATCGATCAACTTTAAATGTTACTTATAAAACTTTTATTCAACCATTAATTACTTACTGCTGTGAACCACTTATTGCGGCAAATGAGCAAGTATTGCAAAAACTAGAACTGTTACAAAAATCAAGCTCGACGGCTTATTACTGGGGTCGTCAAATCAACACCAATTAATGCTATGCTGTTATTGACAAATAATAAACCCATTAAAACTATCATTAAAGAAAAAGCTCAGATTCTATATGAGAAATTAATTAAAACTGGAAATCCCTACTGGATTAATTATCCAACAACCACTGAAAATTTAAAAACTCAAAAGGTTTTGTTCAGTTTGTTCTGGATGTCAGACAGAACCTTAAATTGCCAGCTATTTTTCAGGAGTTAGAAAAGCCCTATAGGCTATTTGATTATATGCAGATTGAGGCAAATTTAAGTCTTTCAGATGAACTTTATAAGAAGAACACCTCTATAGATGTTTTGAGGGTCTATGCACTTGATACTATTGATACAAGATACCCAGAATCTGAATGGTTGCACGTATACACAGATGGCTCCTTTTATGAAAATCTGATTACTGCAGGTTCAGGACTTTTCGAACTTGTTCTCCTTCTACGCTTCAGCTGGGAAATATCGAAAATCTTTTGATGGAGAAGTGGAGGCTATCCGAATTGCTTTGAAGTATTTACTAATTTTTCAGGATAGATTTAATAGAGTGGTTATTTTGTCTGACTCACAAGCCGCAATTCAAGCTATTAGTTCCACCAAGCCACCTTCATCAGAGGAAATCTCCCAATTTCAAAAGCATTTGCGGGAACTGACTTCAAAAATGAAACGGGTGGTACTTTAGTGGATACCTGGCCACTGTGGCATTTTGGGAACGAACAAGCAGATTGTCTAGCAAAAAAGGCTCAAAACTACTTCAAATGAGATCCTCGCCACTGTCCCTCCATTCTATAAAATTTTATATCAAACAAAGAATGACTAAAAACCACAAGTTACAAATTCAAGATGAGATTAAGTCAAAGCGTTGGAGAGCAGAAGATCTTTTAGCAATACCCAGCAATCCGCGACGGCATGCTGTCGCCCAGTTCCGACTTCTGACTGGCCACGACTGTCTAGCAGAACATCTCCATCGCATTAAAATCTTTTCGAATCCTGGCTGCCCCCTATGTGGCTCAACAGACCCAATGAACAGAGACCACCTCCAACGATGTGCGGTACTTGAAGGCGACTCGGAGACAGCGCTTTACTGGGGTGCGAGAGAACTCTTAAGGCAATGACTTCGGTCATCTTTGCATTTTTTGGGGCGTTTATTCTTTTGTATTTTTTCCCTTGTTATTTTTGTTATTATTACTATTTTTATTCTTCTTGTACTTGCCTTGCCGTTGGAAATAAACATACGATACTCAGTAACTACAAGGTAAGTTCTCAATTATCAAAAGAAGATATAAAGTTCAATAACGTAAACATGCAGATTTTCGATTAAAATTTGTTGTCAATTCTATATTTAAAAAAATATTATGTACAATAAATATTTAGAGAAAATTACAGCTGAAAGAAAGAGCAGCATAGGGGGCAATAATAGCATATATTAGATTAAAACAGTAATGTTTATCTGTCTGTTAAATTTAAGTATGTCACATCTATAAATACAATCAGGCTCACACGCGAGGTTTGTCTTGGTCTTTCAGCAAAGTAAAGCCTGATTGTGTATGATAAGCTCTTTAGGTCATACTAAAGTATTCTTAAACTAAATTCCATATAATGATTATTCTATTAATAATTTTTACATTGCACTTAATTGATTAAAATACATAAAAGAGAATTCATTAAAATTAAGAAATTTTGCATAAATAAATAAATGAAAAAATAATTTAAATATCAATCGTCTTTTCTCTTTTGCCAGTTCAGTGATTGTATTATTTATATCAACTGCAATATTCTGATGAATATTAAATAAAATTTAATGAGGAAAAACACAGCCTCAATAAACAAATTTACGTGCAATAATTAAATTTATACATGGCAAAAACACTGATCAATTAAAATGCTAAATAATTAACATAGAGCCAAGTGGGTCTAAATGTGAAGTGCCCATAAGTGTGAACACATGTAGTTGTTTCATTTATGGGTTTGAGTGGATCAACTCAAGTCCGCTAGCCAACCCTGGATACGGGCCACAGTGCACGGAGTGTAATGTTTTAAGATATATTAATAATATTCAGTTCACTGTGAAATATGATATATTTTAATGGTATTTAAAATAAACTAAGCATATTCATACCTTTAAACTTCCTTTGGCACAATATTCTGTCACGATGCAAATATTCGGTGGATCGACACAGGCTCCAATGAAGGAGTTTAAATTATCATGGCGTAGATCTCTCATCTATAATAAAATGGAGTTTTGATCAAAATAAAATTAAGCTAAATACAAAATATATTTTCATAATTTTTTATATTTAAGGGAAAAAAATAAAACATAAATAAAATTCTATCAAAGACAGATTAATTTAGAGCTATTGTGCTTATTTTTTTTAATTTCTAAGATATTAATTCAAGCTTGGAAATACATTATTTTAAGAATAAATTAATTTATTTGTATAATCATAATATTTTCAAAAAATAAGCCAGTTTTTAAATAAAATAAATAATATCATTGTAATATGAATTTCCAAAATGCTGTGGATAGTTAATAGTGCAAAATATAAAGTTTAATCTGTACAAATTATTTGCAATACAATTTAAAATAATTCACGATTAAATCAACCATGATTAAAGAAAGAATAATTTAATTTATTTAAAAAATATTATATTTTCCCTTTCATTTCAATAATAGATTCATATAATTTTTGAACTGATTATTTTAAACACACAAATAATTTAGAGGATGTATTCATAACATTATCACTAATTAACTTCTCAATTACATTTGACTTTCTTTTGCTTCATTAGTATGAGTGCATTTAAGGTTGGTATTTGAAAACAAATTTCTAAAGCTCGCACTTAAAACTATCGAATATTTGATTTTAGAAAACAGTAATTATTTCATGAATAATTAATTAATATTTTTCATTGAATGAATTTTTTTCGCCTTATTTATTTTAATAGTGAATTTTTTTTTGTTTTTGTTTCATGATACATCCACAAAGATGCAGATTCATGGAAAACGTCATGTGAAAACTACTTAACCCTTTTAATTTTCAGCAGGATTGATTACACCGCTAATTATTTTAATTTGTAAAACTCCTTTTAGAGGGTATAATATTATTTTATGCATTCAATACTATATACAATAAATACTTGCAAATGTATAATAATAATTTTTTAATAAATTTATGTACGTAACTTAATTTGTTTTCCTGATGTGAAATAAAATATTTTCTTTTTAATATTTTAATATATACACTCGCTTTTTAAATACAAACACATGCCTAAGATAGCATGCAATCGTCATTAAGAAGAAATTTGTAAAAAAAAAAATATCTTATAGTTTGTATATAATATTATACATATCGTAAACTAGTATATATATATATATATATATATATACACATAACATAATATACGTACAGGTACTACAATACATGCAATACATAAATATTGTTACAAACTTCAAGGGATTGATGACTGCATAGTCACACAATGTACCCATTGCGTGATATCAGCGTTAGAAGGAATAAAGGGACATGATACAAAGATTATTAGAATTTTTATTGCTCGCAAATAATAAACATGATATTTAGATCATACCGTGTGATAATACTACAAAAAGAAGTTCGAAGTTTCTATCAGTTCAAACGATGATTTTATTACACGATAGGGCCATGGATTCGCGGAACGGGTCAAACACATAAGACCCTTTTCAGATCATGACATCATATATATCTTTAGAATTATTATTTCCTACATTGATCTCATAAACAGCATCACTTAGATGCATATGATGATTTTTCTGTACATGGTTACCATGCAATTCTCAGTACTTTTGATGTGCCCTACCTATCTCCATTTAAAGTTTGTAACAATAATTATAATATGGTAATTTATGAATATATTTTGGACACCCTGTATACACCGTAAAAAATAAACCGATCCTTACGTAAGTTGTATTTTCTTCAAAATATTTAACCAAAGTCAAACATCCGTATAGAGGCCCAAAAAAACCTTCAAACATATCTTCATGAGGGCGAAGATGCTGCCAAATAAATGAAATGAGTGGATTTTTATGTTCCAATAAATATGAAAAATATCAATTGTATAGATATTTTGACTTTGAACTGAAAACATTTAGAGGGAAAGCGTGTGTCAATTACGTTACGATACGTTGGTAGCTTATCATTACGACTTTACACAATTTGTTTGATTTTAAATGTTTATTTTGACTAAGAAATATTGTGACTAACGTGTTGACGATTTGTGGACTTGACTTGAAGTTATGATTTGAAATTTATGCTTACATAAGCTACTTTATGTCAATTTATCCAAATGTTATACAAATTAAAGAAACACGATGCATTATAATCATGCAACGAAAAATTTCAAATGCCATGGTGAATTTTGAACATGAGCGTGAGTAAAAAAGAAGTGAACTACTAAACAAGTCGAAACTAGCAATAACAATATTTATTAGATTAGCTAATTGTGAAATTTCGAAATCGTTTAGATCATAAGAAAGAGAAAAAAGGCCTGCAATTTGATTACTCCTGTTGTTGTTGTATCCCTCATGGAAGGAGGGATGCAGCTTCTGTTCTGATGGAGCACCTGTAGGTAGAAGCCTGACTTCTGCTCCATAACGCTTTTACAGTCATGGGATACCGGGACCTACGGCTTAAAGTGGATTCCGAACCACTACAAACATCCATGACACCGCCGGGACTCCGAACTCTTAACCTGTGGCACCGAACGCCAGGGCGCTAGACACTCGACCATTCAGGCCCATTACTCATCATTGAAAATTATTTTAAATTTTAAATTCCTACAATTTTTCGATTGATATTTTAATAATTTTACTCGAACTCCCCAATATTGGGACCTCTGGATGGAAGGAAATTCCACTATATGGATTCAGTAGGAGGAAATGGTGTCAAATGGCCTGAAGTTTTGTATGATTATTTAATTTCAGAATTAGCACCGACAAGTTCATAGAATTATCAAAAAAATATAGTTGGACAAATACAGCTTCTTTGCGAAAAACTTTTACAAAGTAGCGATTAATTCATTACTTGTTAGATCTGTAGCAATTTTTAAGTGGAATGAGCTTGCCATAAGGCAGTCATAAATTGAAATGCATTGAGAATATTTTTATTATTGTTTTCTTGAAGAAAAGGGCAAATAAATCAATGCTGAATAAATACAAGACATAAACTTTCTTGAGGCAGAAAAGTAACCCCTTTTATCTTCTCGATTACAGGCTGGTTGTTTGCGTTAAAAACTCGCCTATAATCAGAAGATAAGGAAAAAGATTTTCTTACATATTTATGCACAATTTTGGGAACATTATTTCTACCGTTCAATGGTCAAAATTCTTCTCGAACATAATGTATTTTCTCACCGACAAGTAAATTTCGTAAATGAAAGTGTTGGAAACTTATTAGTAGTTAATTTATAATGCTTAGGTCATGAAATGAAATTTTTCTTATTATAAAACAGATTCCATCCATTCTTAAGTTGTTCATTGTTAGCTACAAATGAATTTTAAATTTTAATATTTGCAAGAATACACGTAATTTTTTTTTCTTTATTCTATAAGCCCTTTAATTTCCTGAATTGATTTAATGCGATCAAGTTTGTCTTTTTCAAATTATTATCGGGTAATAGACCCTGTAACTTTTTCTTCTTTTTTCCTATAATCGGAAATGACTGTAAAATCAAATTCAAAATACGAATTAGTTCAACAAAATTGTTGCTTAGATTGAAATTTTTAACAAAAGTATGATTTTGAGATAATGATATAATGATAAGAGTTAATTTCGAATGATCTTGTGATCAATTTACATGTGACGAGTTTGAATATCGACATTCGAGGACCCACCCTTCAACCCTCAGAAAAAAAAAAAGTCCAAAGATTGTACATCTGAAGGATTCATTTCTCAAGATATAAAGTCAGAAGTATTCATTGTTGAAGAGATATATCTCTATATCTCTACTAAAATTCTCCGGAAAATCTGGACTTTATATTTTCACAAATTGTTTTAACTGGTTAGAAGATTGATCCCAGTCAAAGCTATTATTAAACACAAAAATAATATATATTTCCAAATTTGTATTTTGAGGATGCTATAACTTTCTGAACAAAATTAGAAAGTTGAAGACAAGCACATCACTTCATTTGGAGTACTGAAATAATTTTAGAGTGTGCCCTCTCCAGATTTACTGCCAAGAATTTTAAAGTAAAACAAAACTAGTTGTGCTAGGTTGTAAGTAGGTTGTCGATACATAGGCAGGGGTGTATGTATCAGAAAATCATATGATTTCAATTGTGGTGTTCCCAGAATTCATACTATGCCTATTAATTTTACTTCAAAATCCCTATTGCTTTCTAAATCTAATTTTAAGTTTTAAACAAAGCGAATCCTTTCGCGAGCAATTGGATATGACAACGAATCATCCCAATTCAGCTTTGAGTTCAAGATTTGTGAAGTAGGTTCTTCGCTTTAGTAAAGCAAACCAATAGAATCATTTAATTTGGCAAAGACAGAGAATACATCTCGTATGATAATAACGTTTGGTGTTCATGTTGAGAAAAAGTACATGTATATTTCGAAGAACATAAATTTCATTTGTGAGAAACAATTTAAGCAAATATTATATATTTTAGCTGCATCAAATTTATGTGATGGAATCTTTTTAAAAAATGTCGAACATTTCTAAAGTAAATAATATTTCAAAATGTGCTTCTAATTTTATTTTGGTTTGGCGCAATTACTTTATTAACCAGTAATTAATTTTCTTGTAAAGTTCTAAAGTTTGACAACACTTTAAACAAAAATGAAAAAATTTATCCCAATCGCGTAATTTATTAGTAGTCAAACTCCTTTCAAATTGCTTAGGAATTTACTTATATATTTTTTTAATTATATTTAAAAACAACTGATGCAATAAATCATTAGTTTCGAATTTCATCTGCTTTAAGCTTTGCAGACATCAATTTAAAGTGAAAATTATATTTCTTGAAACTTTTAAATATTCCACAGCAAATTTTTCCAAGTTTAAAACATTTATAATGCAACTATTAACAGTCAAACGAATATGTTCATGTTAATCTCTTAAAATATTCAAAATTCAAAAGTGTCTTTCGAAGCTTTAATATGTTTAGCATCATAATTTAAAGCCGAACTCAATATAAAACAGTTTCAGCATAATTTTTAAAAAGTCATTATTAGTTATCACACTATCAAAGTGAAATTTAAAATTATTCCAATTATCAATTTTGTCCTCAATGAAGAGCAAGCAAATATCTGGTAATTTAGCATTAATTTATTACATAATTATTCATTATTTTCAGATAGTGAATCGTTAGTGGAATTCTTAACCTCAATAAATCTGTGCAAGCTTGCCTTCTTATTTTTTATGTGTTTTTTCCATTGAATTGAAGTGTTCTAGCTATTGAGAAAATTTATTCTCTATTAACATCAAATAAAATTCTAACTTGAGATTTTCAATGTTTTGATCTGATTTGAATGCAATTTCAAGCATATTTGGAAATTTTATAATATCCACGAAAGCTGCTTATTCAGCTATACAAGTTCATAGTCGTGTAATTTTATTTTTTTATCTCATCCTCATTTACTATTTAATTGCTTTATTTTCACAATATAGTGTGTTTCAGTAGATGAAAATTAGCCAACTTCAAAAAAAAAGAACTGTTTTAAATAAATTGAATTGGGATTATTGTCTCTTAGTCAACTATACCAAGTGTTTGTGCGTCGATGATTTATGGAATGTATTAAACAAGTCGAAATTAACAAAAATAATTTTTATTAGATGTACTATAAAGTGCGGCGGTTAGTAGTTAGACAACACGTCAAAAACAAACTAAACAACATGATATAGAAATATCGCCACAGCCTAACTGTCATCGACATTTAATATTTTCAGTGTTAAGTATTCTTATTACTGCACTATTCATGATGACAAAGAAAGTGCCATTAGCAGTTTTTGAGAATGTCCTGGATTTTCGACGCTACTCATTTCCGAATTGATGGTCAGTGACAACGTGAGCAACTAGCGTGCAGCAGGACATAGGTTTGGATCCAATGGTGACATTGTTCTTGTTACTTAATTCAGAAACATAAAAACTCAATGGGGATTTTTGAAATATGTGTAAAACATCTGGGTTCGATATTCAGCAGTCCTGGTATAAGTTTTCCTAAAATCCCTAAAAGTGTGTCCTAGAATTTTCAGAGAAGCACTATCAGTCCCTCATTCTCTCTAGATGGACTGTTCGTGGTATTCATAAAGTGGTACAGAAGGCCTACCTATGGTAACACCACGCAATATAAAAAAAAGGATAAAAAGAACAGTTTTTTTCATTCGCTCGCATAGAGAACAACCAGAAGAAAAATTGTAAATAAAGGCCTGTAATTATCAACAATATAATATGCTACAACTAATATGCTGCTATTTTTTTTTAACTGATCATAATTTATACAAATACTAAACGTAGTAAAATTCTCTATAAGCAGAGGAATTAATAATTTTGTAAAATGATTTTCTTCTAGGTTTTTTTTTTTTTTTTTTAATTTTCTTTTTTCTTATAGATATAATTCACACAAACAAAACCTTAATTTTCAGTGAGAGAAATATGAAATGTAAAAGAATTTGGATTGCAAAAGTGTGAATTTGGGCAGCCAAACATGCATAATCCATTTTCATTAAATTGGCTTAACAACTTAAGTATTTTCGGCAATTTTTGGTGTTTTGTAAAAGAATCTCTTGCAAATTGGTGCTTATGAAATAAAAAATGTAGGTATATCAAATATATAGGTTTATTTAAAATATTTTCCTGTAATTTTCTTGTTTATTAATAATCATTGTTTTTATTTTAAATTTTTGATGATAAATAAGAAATTAAATGTATGTTTAAGTTTGTTAATCAATTATATAGCTAAATAAAAATCAGAATACACTGCTAGTTGGCATTCAGATATAGATTATAACTTAACTCATATTTATATTTAGATAAGCAAATTCAATTCGAATATATTTGAAAATAAATTAAAAGAATTACAATGAATTAAAGTAAAATATAATAAAATATATTTCAGTTTGGACTGCTTTTGAAATTTAATCAGATTTTTCTATTAATAGTCTAAAAAGCAAATAGCAGATACAAGCTAATAACATAAATCTTTTTTTTTATTAAATAAGAATAAGGAAAAAAAAAACCTGAGTTATTTAAGAGAATGTAGATAACACTTAATTGGATTTTTTTAATAGGAATATTTTATATTAAATTCCTCGCAGTGCATTATTTCTCATATTTGGCTTTACAAGAAAAACATTGTTAAAAAAGAAATAAAATGTGAAAGACTTCTTAAAAGAAAAAAAAGAGAAATTCAATAATAAAAAAAAAAGGAACAGTCTATTTCGTTTTTAAGTTTGTACGGGAGTACAGAAGTACATTCCATCTCCTTGTTCGAAAAAGATTTTCCAGGTGACAGAAGAATTTCGTTCCAAAAGCACTTCTTTGACATATTTCATCCTGTTTTTTCTACCTGAGAACTATCTGAACATTACCATATGTGAAAAAATATCTTCTCTAATAAACAATTCACCTAAATAACTTTTTAGAATTTATATGAAACATTTTATCATTTGTTTTCCTAAAATAGTTAAAATGATGTTAAGAAAATTCACTTTTATTGTTGTTTGAAGTCATTATACTGATTGAATAAACCAGTATATTTTTTTAAAAATAATGTATTCATAAATTATCTTGATTATGAAAACATTAATAATTTTATGAAAACATTTATGATAATGAATGAATTAATAGTAATTTTGAATTTTAAATGCATTGCAATTTTTATATTTCCTAAATATGCTAAAAATATGAATTTAACACATTTTAATCAATTACAAATACCCAAATTTATTGTTAATTAAAATGAAAACTAAGCCATATAAAAAATTAATAACATAAATCAAGAATAGCGTTTGATATTTTTGTTGCTTTTATATCTGTTTTATTATTGAAATGCATATTTAAACTTCATAAAAAAAAAAAAAAAAAAAAGATTTTTTTAATTACATAGTATTGCACTTCTATCAATGCAAAGTACAAATATTCCAATATGCAAATGATATTATTTTTCTAAAAAATATAATAGATTTTTATATTTTTATTTAATTACTATTATTAAATTAGTTAGCAAAAATATTTTTCTTAGAAATAATAATATGTGTTACATAAAATTGGTTAAATTAATTTCCACTAATTAAAGTATACATGGATATATATGAATATTTTACATTTTGCATGCATGTAGTTAAATTTATTTATGCATTCCATGCAATATAGACATTAATTGTTCTATAAAAATTTCCATATCAAATAATTTTAATTGAAGAAATCAAAAGGTTTTTTATTTATCTCTACAAATCTGAATTTTTTCAATTATAAATTTTTTTCTTTATATAACTAGGAATTGTATAATTTTAAACGTTTGGAATAAATTGTATATTAATCATATTGAAAAAATAAAATTTAAAACCTTAGCTAAAGAAACGACATTTTTCTTTAAATTAAAAATTAAAGGACATAAATATATATATATTAGATTAAAAAAGAGAAAACTTTCTTCAAATTAAGACTTACTTAAATATTTATTTACATTAGTTTCAATATTTTCAGCTAATCTATGTCATTTTATTAAAAATATATTCACGGATGTTTCTTATTAATAATTAAATAAATTACAAAACAGTTGAAGCAATATGTTGACAGGACGATTGTAAATGATATCTAATCTAATCTTTAAATAGTTAAAAACTCATTAAATATTTATATCCAAATAGAGAAATCTGAGGATTTTCAAGACTAACTTCAGAACCAATTTAATTGCTTTTACTTAATATCATATAAAATAAAACATGGACTTGATTAAAATTAAATGTTTGATTTGCTTCTATGAAGCCTCATTACTATAACTCGTTTCCAAAGATATTGAGATCAATTGAGATGATAATTTTTTGTTACATTTAAATTTTTAATTTGTATAAATAATTAGAATAAATAGTTAGTTCGTTTTAAATAAATACAATTGCAATAGATTTTTTCAACTAAATGAGGGAAAATTTAATATTTTATCTAATAAATATATTTAAATATTCAGACATAGCTACTTAAGCAAACTGAACTTTTCTTTTTTTGCTTTTAAAGATAAATAAATAAAATGAATTTAAAAATTAAATATTTTTTTATACTTTATTCTCAGCATAAAAGCAAAATTATTGCTGTAGAAAAATTAATGTTGTTTAAATTATTAAAGTATAAAACACCAAAGAATTTAAGATTCCTGTTTTTAAATTGGTTAAATTATATTTATTAAAAGTAGGAGAGAAAGCTATAAATATGCACAAAAAGGAAATAATCAAAAACATTCGCATTAAACGACGTTAAATAATAGCAGAACCGAAAAAAGTAATACATAGAGTATTAACAAAACGAAGCGCTAAGAACCATTTGTCGCATTTATTGGCACCTACTGTGTCGAATCGTTGTCTAAAATTAACATTTTGAGCGCAATAATAGTAAGTTGGCATACATGCAGACATGCATAACTCTGAATTATTATTTGGAGCCTACACACGATCGGCATGAATGCACATACACTACACTGTGCCCAAAAAGTGAGACTAAATTTTTGTTTTCAAAAAGCTTTTTATTTATTCTTTCAAATTTATTTCATCGCCTTCAAAGTAATCCCCTCCGGACACAATGCACTTATTTTTAATTTCAATCAGCATTGCATGCTAAAAGTCATCGGCAGGGATGGCCTTCAAAGTACGCGGCGATTCACGTTAGATTTCTTCAATCGATTCAAACAGTGTCCCCAGAGTAGTTTTGAGTTTAGGGGAATATCCAGATATCACATGGTGCTAAATCATGTGAATACGGTGGTTTATGTAACGATAGGGGTTTCATTTTTGGCGAAAAGTCAAGAACAATCAATGCAGTCTGAAATGACGCATTATCGTTATACAAACCAAAAAGAGTTGTCTTTCCTTAAGTGTGACACTTTTTTCAAAGTAATATATTTGCCAAAATAGCTTGTCCCTTGTTAACGAGTTTGGCCCGGTGGAAGGATTTCATGTGCAAAACAACAGAGCTTTTGTTCAATTAATACAGACATTTTAAAAAATCACAAGCGGAATTAGTTTTAGAGTCTCACAAAGCTAAAAGCGTAAACTGAGAAACTTGTGAATATTTTGACGTGAAATTTCACACAGATGTCAAGGACAGTGCCAAACGAAAAAATTAAATTCCATATCTGCTTGGGAAATTTAAATTTAAAATTGATTTTACTTTTTGACACAGTAGTATAAAATCGGTATACATAATGATAAACTTTTCTTTTTACATAATCAATTACTCAATTGGCAATTGTATACAATTAGTATACAAGTACCAATATTCATTTGCAACATCTCGAAGCATTGCTAAGGGCAAACTAATGCTTGAAACACTTGTAAATACTTAATGTTGAAAATATAATTTGTGATGCCTGTTTGTCATTCCATAAGAACAATTTTGGATTACAATTAAAAACTCTTTAACAGATTTTTTTCCTGAAATATCAGTTTTTCCACTCTTCGAAAATTCCTACAGCAATTTTCAAGTCAGGTTCTGCAAAGATGATCTCAATACATCAAATTAAGGTTTCAGACTAGTCTGAAATTTTCGAAATGTTTCTATGTATGTATATCATATTCACCAATTCTTAAAACAGGAGGATAATTCCATAATACGTCTGATTGAAAGTGTAAACGATTCAGCAAATTTAATTGAATTCAAATTAAGTTTAAGCAATTTTAGTCTTACTTAGTCTACTACTAACTTAGTTACTACTAACTTTGTCTCTATTTACTTAATCCTTTTTAGTCTAGTTTTGAAAGCCCATTCGTATACAAAAAAAGTATTTTGAAACAATTCTAAAAAATAATTACTTTTTTAAAAAGAAAAGAATAATTATAATAAAATGTATTACTGTTAAATGAAGCCTAATTTTCAGAAACCTATTTTTCATTCATTATTTTCTGAAATGACTTATTTGAAATAAAATTAAATAGAAGTTTTTACCGTAAATTTATTCACGTTGTTAAATAATTCTGATATGTATAGTGCTTATATTTTTTTTTTTATCTTAAGATAAACAAAACAAACAAGAAACAATGTTTTAGGAGAATACATTATTTTGATTGAACGATATGAATTATTTTCGTTATTTAATAAAAAATACGTATTTTTTATTACAAATAAAAAAAATAAAATTAAATTGTTTTTGGAAAAATTTACCATTACTTTAGCGGTATTTATAATTAAGAAAAGAAACACAATTCTGACTTCATTATTTTTGAGAATAAGAATTTGCAGAAATAAAAATTTCATCATTTCAAAGCATTTTGTTATTTTTTAACAAACAATTTTACTTTAAAAGAAATTTAAGACTATTTAGTTAATTTAACATCAAATCATAAAGAAAATATATCACTATTTCTTTCCAACTAGAATTTGTGTATCAGAAAAGGAAACTCAATCAATTATTGAAATTCTTTTTTATACGAAAAAATATACAACCGATTGATTGAAAAATGGATTCAAGAATATTTTGTTTTGAAAGGTAATAGAAATCGTTATTTCCATACCTTGCCCTCGTCAGTTAAAATAAATGGAGAAAAGGTCGTTATAACATTTCGATTGATTTCTGGTTTTGACAATACATCCTTTTTTTTAAAGAATTTTTGTCAAAACGCTATTACTATCAAACACAAAAATAAATAAAAAATAAAAATAATCAAGTGCAAAATTTTTGCAAGTATTGTTTATACTGTGTAAGGAATCAATGAAAGTGCCAGTTTAAATTGAATTTGTAAATATTGTTTTTTAAAATTAAAAATGGGCTTTTGAAGCCCATTAAAATTACCTAATATGCTAAATCTAAATATGATAATAAAATCACTAATGTGATTTAAGATTTATTAAAACGCATCAGTTTTTATTAAAATAAGCTTAATACAACCGTTCAACTTGAAAATTAGCCAATAAGTTAATCATAGTTTATTGTTTTTATGATTTGTTATCAGAAGATATCAGAAATGCATTTCAATAAACTAAATTTGTTGTACAAAATTTTAGGCAAAGAATAGATTACTATTAATAACAATAATAATTTCATTTACAGAGGAAAAATTTAATCATAAGTTAAAAAGAAATGAAGATTTAAGAAACACAATGAAATTAAAGCTGACAAAACAGAAACATTTTCCAATTTCCATTGTCAAAAAGAAATAAAAGATTTTAAAAAAATTATCACCATATTTTATTTAAGCGAAATTTTACTTATTATTGCTCGTGCCGAGTTGGTAGTCTACGCGCACTATGATTTAATTTTCATTGACGTGGGGATTTGGTATTTTTTTAACACTTTCAGTGGCTAATTATATTGGCTAATTACGTTGACTAATTAATTACTAATCTAATTACTTTAAAACAGTCATGATTTAGTGACGCTGGTTTGTTTTCGTAATCTTCTTTCACACAATTGTTCCATAAAGTGTCCTTGGGAGGTTAGTTTTCTGCTTTATTTTGAGTGCAACATTTCTCAAAATTCTACAATGCTAAAGAGATAAAAAACTAAAAAACTGAAAAATTAAGAATTTAAAGGAGTCAAATAATTTTAACTACTACAATATCAAGAAATGAAATAACGAAAAAAAATCTGAAATAAAATCTCAGCTTCTTTGTAGTCCATTTATATATCATAAACTGTCAGATTGTTTCTGGTGATAAAAGTAATTTTCTAGTAATAAAAGTAAAAGTAAAGTTCTGGAACTAGAATTAATAAATAATAATAGAGAATAAATATAAACAAAATATTAAAAAAACAAAACAACCATAACAGAATGCCTTGAACAAAAAAAAATAAAGTGCGTGATAAAAATGTCGGTTAGAGGTTTTCATGAGATTATCAATAAAGCAACACAAATAGTTGTCAATTATCATGATGATTTCTTCTTTTCTTATTTTTATACACCATACAAAGGAACCACATTGACTCTAATAAATGGCCTTCACTATCATATAATCAGAAATTTTAACAAGCTCATGGACAGTGATAAATATTATTTCATTAAAAGACCCAGTTTTAATGTTTACAATTGTATTGCCCAAATTTTATTTTTTATTTTTTATTTTCATTTTTACTGTAGTTTTTTCTTAGTTAATCATTAGAAAATCTATACTTAGTAGATAAACATTTTGATATAGATTTTAGGTTTCACATTCCAGGTAAATTTATATAAAAGTTATTGATACTATTAAATAATTTTCATTTGCATCTTAGGATTTATGATTTATGATTTTTAAAAAAACAATGATTTATGATATTTTTATTTTATTTAAAAGTATTCAAAAAAGTATTTTATCACAATATGTATAAATATAACATTATATCTTTATTCTAGGCTTTCTTTAAATGACGATTTTTTTTCAAGTTATTGCAGTTTTAATATAAAAACAAACAATGAAAAGTTTATTAGCAAGTTTATATTCATCTGAATCATAGACACAGACATAATATCGAACGACAAGCTCCTGAATTTATCATCATAGAAACACGATGCCTAATTTATGAACCACTCCGGCGCATCCATTTTGAAATTGTCGTCTATCACCAAAGTGAGTTTAACTGAAAATAAATGATGATCGCTTTGGGCAAAATTAAGGTATATATGGAGAGAAACGATGAGTTCTTGAGTTCAAACAGCAACGTGTAGATGAGTATTTTCCTGAAGCAAAATTATCTTTCCACTGAGCCTGCCATGACTTTTGTCTTGGCTAGCACAATGGGGTTTATTGAAGGTATCACACTATTTGTTTGGTTTAAAAAGAAATCAACAAGAAAAATACTTTGCATTTCTCAATACACAAAATAAATTTTCTAGTTTAATGTTTGCTTAAACTTCACTCGGAGTTGAATGTCTTCAAGCAGTTTTGTTTTGATACAGCTGTTAAGCGAACGATCCATCTTTGGTCACCAGAGAAAAAGTTACATTAAGTCGTATCTCTATCGACCCATGAAAGTCAAGCCGTTGGCAAAACAATTGGTTTTGTACAATGTTACTTTTTTTTTTTTTTAAACACTGTTTAAGTAAAAGCTTCCGATAGTTTAAGCGTTCAATTTCAGTTTCTTTGAGACACCTGTTCACAATAGATAGTGATGAAATCGAATAACATTTAGTCTCTAGAATTCTTTAATCAAATTTCTGCATCAGGGCGCCACCAATAACAGACACGGTCGCCATATACTTCCTCATTGTGCCCATTGCTTTCTTTAAATAATATGTACCATTTTATTATCACTCCATAGTTAATAAAGGTTTTTTATGCTTATCAATAGAATGAAAATGAATTTTGAACAATGAATAACAATGAAAAAATGAATAACAACACGATTTTTACTATCATTTGAATTTTCAATCATATGAGGCCTTTTAAATCTCTGAAAGCCCGATAAATGAAGATACTTAGTACAGCGATCGTAACACTTCAGTGGGCCATTTGCGGGCCCATTTGCCTAAAAAAAAAAACAACAAAAAAAAAAAAAACGTCTCGTATTCAAAGCAAATAACGATATGTATACAAATGTTGTTTTGTTGCATATTTTCTAGTTTAAGTCACGTGTTACTTAATGAAAAGAAAATTTTCAATAAGTGATTATTTTTTAATTTTTTTCTTCTTTTGCATTTTTTATTACTTATACAAGAATATATCATATTCATAAACCATTGAAAAGTAGAATAATCACAAAATTTAGAAAATTTCAAAAAAATGTTACCCAATAGCAATTCGAAAGAATAATTATTTGAAGAGTTTTTTTTTTTTTTTTATGCGTGAATTTATTTTTAATTTTTTTCAAGAATTTTTGTTCAGAACCACATGATTAAATTAATAATATTTTCAGAAAGACTCCATTATATTAATTTTCAACTAAATATTTTTATAATTTTATAATTTAGAACAATGTTTTTAAAAGTAGTGACAAACTGAACATTATTTTAAACTAGATTTCTGATATTAATTTTTAAAAGCACATAACTTAGTTATTGTTGTAAAAATATTGTACTGCACTAATAAACCTTATTTTCATAATATACAATAAAATAACTATAGTTGAGAAAGCTTAAATGAAGTTCAAAATTAGTTTATACAAATTAAAATTATTATTTTTTTTTATCATTGCCTATATAAGTTCATGTTTTAAATTCAAATGTAGAAAAATCAGGTAATTATAAGAAAATACATTATATTATATTATTATACCTTTTTGTCATTTTAAAATTCTTTAACACTTCCCTTAAAATTAGTAAACAATTTTGGGAATGCGTTGCATTCTCGAAAATTGCAGCATCAAAAGAAGAAAAATACACATTTTTTTTTTAATTTTTACCTTTTTTTATACAGGAATGAAGATCTATAAATGTGAATGAAAATAAAATAAATAATAAAATACTGAATAGTAATAATGGAAGAAAAATGTTAATAAATTAAAACACTTGGTTGTACTTCCTGCCTTAATGCAAGAGAGATGTTTTTAAAATAACACCATCCTTTCTCCTCTTAATTTAAATATACCCAGTCTCACTATTTAATTAATTTACAATGTATTTGAATGAAGAAGTATTGTAAACACATTCAAAAGAAGAAACTTTTACAAAGTATTTTTTTTTTTTTTTTTTTTTTTTTTTTAAGACAGTATAACATTTAATTTCAATTTGCTACATTAATTTTTTTTATATATATAATCTAATTTAAATATGCCCATACATAAGAATTATAAAAAGAAATTTATACGATTTAAGAAGTAATAATTATACAAATACTTTACATAAAGATATTTCGAATGATGATAATATATATATATATATATTCATAGTATTAGTGTATATATATAAAATATTAATATTGTATTAATAAAATTTTTAAATACATGTTTAATCTTTTTAAATACATGTTTAATTCACAAAATTAATTCAAGTATATTAGTTACATATATTTTAATTGCATACTTTTAATTTGTTTATAGATAATTTTATATATTAATAAATAATTTTGTATTGTTTAAGAATACTGTAAAAGTTTAAAAAATGTATATTTTAAAAGTCATTCTTATTATGTTTTAAAAATTTTACAAACTGTTGCCTTTTATTAGACAAATAAAAACCCAGCCATCTCTATAAAGTTAAACAAATCATGTCCATCTGGATTTGAAAAGATTTTCCGCATCATTCTTATTGATAATAGACTTTTAAAAGAATCCTTCTGAGATTGACAGTTTGAAAGAAAATACGCTGCACTTCTTTGAAAAGGATGAAAATATATCTACTTTTATTGCATAAAATACATTGTATTGCTGTAATACGTAAAATTCTAAAAGGACACTAGGCCTAAAATTTCTATTTATGATGAGAAAATTAAAATACTCTGTAATGCATACTAGATATGCATCACAAAAATAAATTATTTTTTAAGGAATAAAAAGCAATAGTGAATAGTTTTTTTTTTTTTTTTTTTCATTTATATTGTGATGAACTAACATAACCAAGATATTGAAAAGAACGGAAAATAAATTTTTCAGAAAAAGTTGTTAGTGTATTTTTGGGCTTTTTACGTTTAATAATTCTCGAATAAAATTGAATAATTGATAACAGAATCATAAGGCATCTTTTTTTTCTAAATGAAGACAATGCATTCTGGGTAAATTAAAAGGACTAGTGTGCAAGAGAAAACCATATGCGTATTGTCAAATATTACTTCGATTCTTAAAGAGTTTGGATATCACATCACCTGCATTTTTCTTGACAGCGATGCCAAGAAATTTATCATCCATCCATCCTAATCTGGATGTTAACAGATCTGGGTTATGAACTTGTTTCCTTCTATTTCAATTATTTATAAATGATTTTAAAATGAACTTATTGAATTTATATATACTTTTATACATACATAGGGACCTGATGACCGAGTGGCTAGCGCTCTGGGGCTCGGTACCATAAGTATCGGGTTCGATTCCCGACGGTACCATGGGTGTTTGTAGTGATTCGACTCCACTTTAAACCATAGGTAATGGTCCTAATAGGATCGTAGAGCGTTATGGGACATAGTTACTCCGCGTCCGTAGCTTATCTTCATATTACAAGCGCCCCCTGGGTAGAAATGAGTAACGTCGGTGCTTTATGACATAAAAGATCACGGTGTATTTGCTAGCTGCATTAGGAAAAAATACATACATTAATTATAGATGTTCATAACAACAGTATGGTACATACCATAAACTTCTTGCATTCATTGATATTATAGAAATAAAAGTTCCTTTTTACATTCCAACTATTAGTTCACACTCCCATATATATATATTCAAACTTTTAATCATTATTAAAATTTTTTATTCATCTACTCATGTCCAAATGCATTTTTTGAACTTGTGATGACACTGGATGTTAATACAGTTTTTTTTTTCAAATATCATTTCATTCATTAAATTTAATTAATTAATTTTAACTTTTTTTAAAATTAAGTTGCATATATCTACCAATAGATGGCGCCAGATGAACTTAAAAATGAATGAACATTATTTATAAAGGACTTTCTGCAATATACTGAAAAAAAGTAGGAATTGACTTTAAGTTGTTTTTTTTTATATCACTTGTTAATGAGAAATTCGTGTAAAAATAAACTTTTAATTCTTGTGAATTAAAGATCACTTATGTTTCCTGCATTGCTGAGTGTTCCTTTACAACAAGTAATGAAATTTTAGAATTTAAAAAAATCATTAATAGATATAATTCATAACATTCATGTATGATAAAATGTTGATTAAAGCTAAATTTAATTACTAATGACACATAAATAGATAAACATTTTTTTTTTTAATTTTCCGATAGTGTAAATATAAATTTCAAAATAAAAACAAGTTATTATAAACTGATAAACATAAATTTTGCTTCCTTGGAAATGTAATATTTTATTAAATGGATACTAAAGTAAAGTGTTTAAAAATGCATAAAGTGTATCATTACTAATGTTTTATCAAAAGAGAGGGAGTCGAAATCTAAATATTTTGAAATTTTCTTCAAAAGAATTTGCTCGGAAATATTAAAATGGTATTTAATATATAATGAAAGATTAAAATGCTATGCTTTTAAATGAACTGTGAATTTAATAAATAAGATATAATAATTAGATGCATAAACAGCATATATTGAACAAAATAATTTTAATAAATAAGAATAATTTTGAAGATTACTTTTAGAAGCTTCTTTTTCAAATTTAATAAATAATGATGTGAAATAAGGAATTATTAATTCAAATGCTACTTTCAAGATTTTAATTTAAAAGCATTTCTTATTTTTTGAATTATTGCTTAAAGTGCTGTTGAAATTATTGCATTAATTATTAGATATATATATTTTAAGTTGTATAAACATAGAAATTTTAATATTGAGATAAATAAATAAACAAAAGGTATAAGTGGAATACTTTCAAATTGATTAAATGTGGAAGAAAGATCGTTTTCAAGAAATAATAAATTTTAATAGAAAACTAATTTAAAAGATGTTTACTGAAAATTGAGAATAATATGCTATTTATAGTTGTATGAAAAATTATTATGATGATTGAAAGTTGGTTCATTTAATTAAAAAAAACCTTTAATTTTTTTAATTTTTAGATGTTGTAAAATATCTAATAAATTTTTAAAATACATAAATGTTATATATAAAATTATATACAAATATTTTCTATAAACGTTTTAAAATCTATAATAAATTTTCAAAATAATAAACGTCTTTCTATTAACTAAATTTATTGACAGTTGAAAACTTTATTTATGAAATAAATATTTCAGTAGTTTTAAATATTAGTAAAATATAATGCTGCTAGTTTAATATGTTTTTTAGTAATTTATTTGAAAATTTGAAATACAGTTTCATAAAAAAAGTTTATCTAAAAGTTCTTCATTGTATTGATAACCTGAAATAAACTTGGATAAAAATCTGATATATTTTTTTCACGCATATAGTACGTAATAATAAATGCGATCATTAAAAATATTAAATAATGATGCGAATAGGTTATTTTTAATTATTTAATAAATTTTACTTAAAATCATTAGTTTGAATGTATGTATTTATCAAACAATTTTTGTACGAAGCAATTTAAATATTTTACACAAAAAATTGTATGAAATGATACATTTAATATATAATGATGTACGGCTTAAAAATATATCATTACAACCTCCACAGAACTATAACCTCCATGGTTAGGAATGTAGTAAACATTGCTGAACATTCATGATTAACAATCTAGTAAACATTACTGAACACCCATGGTTAACAATCTAGTAAACATTATAGAACATTAATAGTTAACATTCTAAGCATTACGGAACATTCATGGTTAACAATCTGGTTAACAATCTAATCATTACGGAACACTTATGGTTAACAATCTATTTTGTAAACATCCCTGAATTGTATCTCTTCCACATTCATAGTTACAATCTAACTAAACTAATCTTGAAAGTGATTTCAAAAATACTGCTGGTTTCATTGAAAAAAGATAGAAAAAAACACTGAAAGAAAGAATTTTTTAGATATAATAGTTGATATGTTTCTGTTGTTGATGATGTTATTCTTATTTTGACAATTACATACACTCCATCCGAATTGTATCTCGTCCATCTTTAAATTACGTTGTTTGAGAGAATTGGTAAAAAAAAAATGAGTGCATTTTAAGTTATAACTTCAGTTTCATTTTTTTGAGAACCATTTTTTAACTTCTGAGGCTTTCCGTTAGTGGAATAGTTACAAAAATTTGTTGGTTTCTAATTTTGTTTTCTATAATATTGCAATTTATTTTTATTTGAGAATCTGTTTTTTTCCGCCTTTTGATAAAAGTTTTTACATGAAAAAATAACTTTTACTTACTTCATGTTCTCGTCAAACCCGAACAAATAGTAATAAAAATTGGACAAGGCTTTTAGTAAAATTTTAGTACTCCTTCCGTTAGTTAAAAAATATATTTAAGTTTTCTGTGCCTTAAAGTTTTTTCTGTTAGGTAAAAAATATATATTTGAATCTGTGTTTGCTTCTAATTTTGTTTTCTATAATATTTGTAATTTATTTTTTTTATTTAACTTTTACTTACTTCAGTCAAATACGAACAAATTTTATCTTTTAGTAAAATTTTAGATATTTATAAAGTTTTTTTTTTTTTTTTT
This sequence comes from Caerostris extrusa, assembly GCA_021605095.1. Taxonomy (NCBI): domain Eukaryota; kingdom Metazoa; phylum Arthropoda; class Arachnida; order Araneae; family Araneidae; genus Caerostris; species Caerostris extrusa. The sequence goes on from BPLR01001912.1 coordinate 129,717, forward strand.
TCTAGATTTTTTTTTTTTTGCAATTTGCAAGTATTTTTAATGATTCTTTTAAAAACATATTTGCATTATGCACATGTCTGTGACTTATATGGACAATTTAAACTTCAGTAGTGGCTGTCTATACTTTATGCAAGATTACAAATTGGTATATTGGAGGAAAAAAATAAATGCATGATTAGAAGATAAATATGTTTCATCTTAGTCAAAGTTAGAATACTTTTGGAATTTCTGACGCCAGCATTAACTTCTTTTCCTATAAATTATAAATGGAGTTGATTAATTGCACCCAGACACTTAGAAGTTTCTATGATCCCAAAAAAAAAGTTTTGCTAAAGTTTTGACCGAAAAGTTTAACGATTTATCAATCTAATATACGAACTGCAAACATTAATATTGAATTTTCTATTCCAGAAAGTCAAGACATGTTGGATAGATCGTTGTAATACCGAAGAGAAAAATATTAGAAAGTGATTAAATTGTGCATTTGATAAAAATGTATTTCTTAACTAAAAAAATAATTAAAATATCTAAAAATAAAGAAATAAAACATATTCGAACCTGAGATTTCCTTATGTATTAAATATTTTGAATATTATGATAAATTTGACTTTATATTTTACCTATTAAAACAAAAAAAAATGATAAAATATAAAGATAGATATTATATAGTTATTTTCAAGTTTTTATGGACTATATTAAATTAATATAGCATTTATTATGTTTTATAACATATACATTAAATATAAATGTACAGATTATTTTTCAAACAGGGTTTAAACTTGACTTAAACATGTTACAAAATATCTTTCATAATTCTACTCATAAAATATTGTACTCATCTGATAAGTAAAATCATTTTTTACCATGAATCTAATATTTTGGTTCATCAGATATACAATAGAAATTCTATAATAGAATTCCACATCAAAAAGAAATATTTTTAGAGTTCAATGTATTTTATTAAAGCAGTTTTCTACAAAGTGGATTACGAATACCACAGGAGTACGTAAAATGATACTTGAGAATACGACAAAAACTTTTAAGTCAGCATTTTTGCGAAATTAAAAAAATTCCAGACAGAATTTTGTAACCAATTCATAGATTTTACTAGAAATCTAAGTACAAAAACAATGTTACTATCCGAATTGATAGAAAAACTCTTCATAATGGGTGGATGAGATTTAAAACCGAATATCCTGATTTAACATGTACAATAACGAATGCAATCTCACTGTTTCATTCTATATATCTGTGAGAAGAAGGAATATTTGCAATTTCAGCAATTAAAACCAAATAGATAAATAAACTAGAATCATCTTCATTTGTTATAACAGAAGGCATACAACCATATATTTCTGGTATCATTAAACAAATGCAATCACATTGATCCCCTTTAATTCTAATGAAAATTGTAAAATTTGTAATTTATGTTTTATTTAACATAAATTACAAATTTACAATTTGTTAGTATTATTTATAGTATATTGTTAAAAAAATAAAGTTTAAATAATTTGCTTTATTGATTACATACTATACTTAAGACTAGATTATTTAAAATTGTACTCCATAATGCATATGTATATTATGGAGTACAATTTTTAAAAATTTAGTCTTAAGTGCACGAGACCAAAAGATTAAAAGGAAAGTCTAAAAGAATGTAATTAGTCTCTAAAGTAAAAAGAAAGTAATTTAATTATAATATTTTTTTTTTACTCTTATTATAATAATCATAAGAATTTAACGGAATATTCTGTTGTATTAGATAGAATTTCAGTGTCAAACTAACTTTTTAATTTACTGTGAGGAAAAAACAGATTCCCAAACTTTTAAGATTTGTTTTTCGCTTGATTATCATTTTATGTACACTTTAGGGCAATTGGACAGGGACCTATATTTTAACGTGGATTTTGAACCCCCTAATAAACATTTACGCCACCACCAGGACACGAGCCTGAAGCATGTGGTACCAAAGAACAGAGCGCTGGCCAATTGACTATCAAGCCGCCAAACTTTTAAATCATGTATAGGCGATTTATCATGTATGTTTTCCAAATCATGTATAGATTAAATACAAACATATACTAATAGTAATTCGAAAGCGATATTTATTGCTTTTATAATTTATGAAAATCAATTTGCTATTTATTTTTCTATTCGAATTATTCTCAAGAGCATTTCATTTCAGTCTATAGAGAACCAAAACATATAAACAATTTTCTTGAAAAGCGGATATCTACATATTTCAACTTTAGGTTTCATCTAACATCAAAGAACGATATATTCCTCAATACAAAACCGACAATACTAAATGCACTTTAAACCGCATCACACTATTAATAATTATGTTTAATTAAGCGAGAAAATACCAGAAATTTCGATTTTATTTTGTTGCTGTACATTTTACCATCAATGCGTCTCACGAATAGATATTATTCACTCATTGTTAGGCATTTCAAACAATATTACTGAGATGGATCATTGCTTAAATTTTGAGTGAATGAGAAGGTATCACGTATGTTTACCAATTTGTTTAAAATTTATGTTTACTTCATATGGATGAATAATTCTCTATTATGGTGAGCGTTTTAAATATGTTTATTTCATCCCAGATGGTTTCACAATGCGTCTTATGAGAGCACGTTTGTCTTCCATTATTGATACAGAAAGTGCAAAATAGGCTTGAAAATTTTATATCAAACAGCGCGTAGTATGCAGTTATTAAAATTTCAGATTATAATTTAGTTTTTGGAAAAGTATTTGGAATAATTGTTGATTAAAGTTCTGATTAATATGGATACGATGAATAGTATGGTAAAGATTTCAAATTACGTAGTTAATGTTCAACATGCTTTAATAGACAGATTAAAGATTCAAGCATCACCAGTATGTCTAGGGACATGAGATAATTTATAGTAGACGTGGATAAATGTACTATATTTGTCCACAGAGATTATAAGTTTCCTAAATAAAACTTGAAGCCATTTATTTGAAGTTTATTCGGTGTGTTTGTAAATTAAAAATGAATTATTATGATTATAATCTTTATTTACTGTTAATAGTTTATAATTTTATATATTTATTATATCATATATATTTGTTTTACAAATATGGAGATAACGGAATTTCTAAGAAAATTACATTTATGTTAAGTTTTTAAGCAATGCAAGAACATATTTGATAATTATGTATAATTCAAAATAAATAATATTTATTTTTGAATCTGCCTTTGTATTATTTCCTGTTATAATATTATATAATATACGTTTTGCATATATTTGTATTATAAATACAGTTTTTTGTATGTTGCATGTACTCAAATAAATATTTTATATAAAAATAATATATTTTTTAAAAATAAAATGAAGTGACAACGAAATAATAATATAAATTTTCAATATAGATCTTGTTTTAGAAAAATATATTTTTCGAAGTTTATCCGTGTGTGAACTTTCCAAATAGTTGAAGAACTTCCCAGATAGTTTCATAAAACAAGAAAAGCTGCGATCTTTCCAATAAACTGCAATTTTTTAATGTATTTTCCTAAAAGTCGTAACTAAAAGTTTTTACCAGTTTTATTCGATCAAATTTTATTCCACTTTCTTCCTATTTCAGTGAAGATTTATAAGCCTTTTAGAGTTCTACTTCAAATTCAAAAACAAATTTACATATTTACTTTGCAAAAGGGAAAATGAACTAAAATTATTTATTTTTAATGATTTATTTTGAGAAATTGCAATATTTGAAAAACTATAAGAATATACTCTTTAATCTATAACAGAAATTCCATTGGATATAACTGGTCAAGGGGACTTCATTTTACAAGATTTCTTTCATATGCATTTTTTAATATCGAGAGCTACAAATGGTTTTGAATTAGATTTTGTGTCTTTTTTGTGGAAGCAATTTATTTACATTTCAGCCTTTTTACTATAACAAATTAAGAGTCACTTCAGAGAAAAAGAGAAAAACAACACCTCTTGTCAACTCGTCGCAAAACTATCATTCTTCTTCAAAATTTAATTTTCTCCTTCAAGAAAATCCACCAAGTGTTGATCTCAGCTTCCCTCACTTCACATTGAGTGGACACTTCCACCTCTCAAGGTCTATCACCAATCACGATGCAATAACTCATGGGTAGTCCATATTCCATTTATAATTGTTTCGACCTGTGAAGGTTCCACAGACAATCGCTAATTTCATGAGGTCTCAATATCTATGGCACTGAACATCTGCTATCAGATTTGAGTGACAGGTTATTCTCATCAGTACAAACACTAATTGCAGGTAATATAACTATCCACAACACTGCTTATATGAAGATCAAATTTGTGTGCTAAGTTGTTATAATGTACTTGCTAAAGAATATACATTCCTGTCTCCTAGGGACAAAATGCTATTAATATTTCCGTGGGAAAATGCTACATAATACTTTGCAAATTAGAGGTTTCCTGCACTCAATTTTGGTCGTAAACCATTGGAAACCCTTTTCATTCTTTTGATTGCGGAGTATCCAATTATCATTCATAAAACTTTAAATAATGAATTTAGAAGAAATTTAATTATTAAACTTTTCGATAATCTGTCGAAGCAGTGATGAAACAATTAGATTTTTTCAAAATAGAATGCGACGCATCATTTATCATTACATTACAGTTTAACCTTTCATAAAATATTTCCCACACAACCCCATGATAAGTCATTATTCAATTCCTTCTATTAGCTCACACTCTCCCTATATATATCTTGTTCAAATTTTTTCCAATCGGTAATAAAATACTTTTTTATTTATCCACTCAGGTTCAAATACATTTTTTGGAACTTGTAGTGGATGACACTTGATGTTAATACAGTTTTTTCAAATATTAATTCAGTAATTAAGGTTAATTAATTAATTTCATTTTTTTAATTTTAGTTGCATATATCTAACAATAGATGGCGGCAGATAAACTTAAAAAAATGACTGAAAATTATTTATAAAAGGCTTTCTGCACTATAGGGGAACAAAAGTAGGCTCTCCACTCCAACCATCCGATTTTTTAACTAGAAATACTTTTTTTGGCAGATTGTATCTGAAGGTAAAAGCCAGAAAATATTTGTTCTTAGTGATAGTAATAAGCATCACATCTGCTGTATTTCACAAGGCACTTTATAGTGTTCAGAAGAAAAAGAGTCAAGAATGTGAGATTAAAAATAATGGATGGTTCATTGGGTACGTGCAATGCTATTTCTGTTATTTTTCGTCGCTGCAGAACTAACCACCAAAATTGGTTTTATTTTTTTTTTTTCGTCGGTTGAGACAGATTAAATCACTTAAAATTGTTTCCTTTGTTTATTTATTTTTAGATATAAATCCGGCTGTAAAACGTTCAATTTCAACCAATATTAAAGATCCAACAACAAAGAATGAATTAATCGCCCATGATCTACTTAACTTCAGACAAAAAATAAAAATATAAAAAATTAAAATTATTTTCTACTCTAGCGAAACCTAATGGCCTATATTTTATACAGCTAATTTCTTAATTTTCGTAGAGCATCTATTTTTATAAAAATTGTAATTCTTTTTAGAGCTATATATCGAAATATTGCTAAACAATATAATTTTAAGTATAATAACAATACCTTTGAAAATTGCCTTATACTAAATCAAACGAATGATTATAACATAAATAAGAAATATGTTTTTATTATTATCTATGTTAACTTTAAAAACTTTAGCTGTCACAAAGTACTACTCAAAACATACTTTTTAACATTTCACTTCACATCACTAACGCCTTTTATCGGAGAAATTCATTATTCCCTTGACATTTATTATTCCATTTTCAATTATTCGCTATTCCCAAATTCATTCTTCCCTTTTCAATTATTCCTTACTCCCAAATTCATTATTCTCTTCGATCAACAAAAAACCTTGCTTATTAACACCATGAGAGAATGTCATATTATCATTTTAACTGTATTATTTCTGTAATGTGTATGCGATATTTAGTTTCATTAAATTTCAAAAACAATATAATGTAACCATGGTACCACCTACGCACTGCAGGAGCGCCCCTTGCAGCGGTCAGAATAAATCGTCAGTAGGCACCGAGACTCTGACCCGATAGGACGTATGGCGCAACTGGCGCTTGCCATTATATACAATCTATCATCCCGGGTGATAGAAGGGTAATCCTTCAAAAACTATTTAATTATATATTTTAAATGTATTACGTGTTATATCTTAAATTGTAGTGTTTAGGTGCTTGTAAATAAAGTTGTGCTTTCTTAAATTTGTGTCTCAGCTGCACAAACAACAGATGAACACTACAATAATTAATTACCTGATTCATGTGAAACTACTCCATACATTTTAAATCAATTTCATGTCTTCAAAACCTATGAAAAACCGTCGCATATATATATATATATATATATATATATATATATATATATATATATATATATATATATATATATATATATACACAAAAGCATTGCTATTTGATTTTAATTCCGCCAATTTACTTCTTGAAACTCACAATACTTAAATCAAATTAATACTATATATATATATATATATTATGTTTCAGATGCAACTAATTTTTTTAAATTTTTTAGTATTGAAATATTCGTCATATCAAAACGGAAACCATCATATGTGAGTATTTTTTTTTTATTTCGAATCATATGTACATATGACACGTTTTTGTTTACCAGGATTATTAAAAATATATAAAAAAGTATACTACACATAAATTCAATAGAAATATTTATCAAATTTGTTCCACATTGTATTTTAGTTAGCCAAATGTCTGAAAAATATTTGCAGATAGAAACTTCTAACTAAAAGTCATTTTATTCTTCTAAATAGAGAAAATATCTGGAAATCTTAACCGATGCAGTTTTGAAAATCTGTATTTGTAAACTATCGTCAAAACTTTAGAAATGCATCTATTGGAAGTATCATTTATGAATATTTGTAACGTTTCAGCAGCTGCTATAAATGAGATGCAGCTCACGCAGCATCATAAAAGGAGGTTGAATAAATATAGAAACACAGTTTTTCGATAAATGTAACTTTGTTAGGAATGCATGGATGTAACATGGATACTGCAGTAGTATTTTAGAACAGTTCAGAATCAAAAGAAGAATTTTATATCATTGTATGTGATTTGTAAGTTTGAATTTTATTTATTGTTTTCATTTATTTATCATTACTTTGCATTTCATGTAACTTTAAAAGACGAATATTAAAGGAGTGGAAACTATAAAACTCCAAAAAAAAATCTATAAAAACTGAATACAAAATTTTATAGATTTAATATTTCTTTTTTCTTTTCTTAAAAAGAAATATTAACATAACTAGTCATTTTTATTCATTTTTTTTAACAAAATATAATTGCCTTTTTTAGTAAAATGTAGAACAAAGGATGAAATAATTTAATTTTATATAAATATTTAGCATATAGATTTCATTTAGTATTTTGTTAGTAATAAATAAAAAGAATAATTAAAAATATTTGTTCTAAATTTTATATTTACGTCATTAAAAATATGTGGATTTAACATTTTCCAAATATCACTTCCTAAATTTTTGTATAATTAAGAAAATAATCAAATGAGCCTGATGGCCGAGTGGCTAGCTCTCTGGCACTGGTTACTACAGGTATCGAGTTTGAATCCCGGCTGTACCATGAACGTTTGTTGGGATTCGGAATCTACTTTTAAACCGTAGGTCCCAGTTCTTAAAGGATCGTAGAGCGTTATGGGGATAATGTTACTCCTCGTCCGTGGTATGTCTTTTGTTACACGTGCCCCTGGGTAGTGCTAAGTGAGTAACAGCAGCGCAATCCTTGCTTATGGCATGAAGACTAACTGTCTCTGTATTGCCATCTGCATTAGAGCAACAGATAATAATCAAAAAATTACCATGAAATATATAACAACACTGTAACTTCAAGTTATATGTCTAACAAATATATTTTTGAACTACTTTATACAGATGCAAACGTATCTTATTAAATTAATTTAAATATATGAATTTGAAGAAAATAAAGTTAACTTTTTGAAAATTTAAGATAGATTATAAATCAATTTAAATAACAAACTTAATATTGCAAATTTCTCTATTTTTACTGCACATAGACAAGTTGTTCTATTAATTTATATATTGCCACATGTTTAATGTATTTTGAAATTCAGAGAATATACTTTAATTCTGTATTTTTCTTTTATTGAATATTTCAAATTATTGTTCTAAATTAGGGATCAAATTTTCTGAGACTTTCGCAATGGTCCAATTATAAACAACTTTGTTATCAGAGTTTCGAAACGTGAGGCGTTTTTGGTGATTATACACGCATCATTTGTTTCCGACCATGTAATAAGAGAACGTTGATTAACATAGATTGTGGCATTTTCTAAAATGTTTGCTGTGGTATAGAATAGAAAATATGTAAATTTAAAAATTATTATATCTTAAAAAGTGGTAGCAAATAATCTTTTTTAATGTCACTTTTCTAAATTTCTGTGTATAAAATGATATATTTTAGGAAGCTTTTTATCAATAAATATATTGCGGTAGTCAATTTAACTTTGCATGTATAATAAAATTAAAATTAAAATTTATATATTGTTGAGTTAAAAAGGATTTGGTTTTGAATAATATTTATATCCAACAAAGTGGGCAAATATATCGAATATTCCAATATTTCTAGGAGGTTTTATAGAGTCAATAATTTTATTAATGAGTGGCAACAATGTTGCAATTTACTGGAAACTTGTGAATTTATGATTATTTTTCCGAAATGAGAAAATATATATTGCAATTATAATAGAATATGTATTTTATACACGAGCTAAAGGGTGGAAATTTCTAGATTTTATTTTATGTGATATGTAAATACTAAGAAATTACTAAAAGACTTACTAAAACATATCTATTTCTCTAAAACAGTGTACATACTTGAAAACAGAAAATACATTTAAAAAAAAAAAAAAAAAAATTTCTTCTGTACATTGTGTAGGTACTGAAATGCATGTAGATTTGCATCTCGCCTATCGGCGTAGATCAGGGGTCGGCAACCTGCGGCTCGCGAGCCACATGCGGCTCTTTGGATGTGAAGCTGCGGCTCTTTAGTTCCATACGCAAATATTATTTATTTTATCAAAAAAAAAAAAAAAAATCGTTTAAACATGTATGTACGTAACGCAACAAAAGTGGACAGCTTTAAAAGAAATGCCGAGATTTGAGGCACTTATAATTCGACGCATGGAATAGTCTTCCAGATAGCTACAGTGATGTGAAGAAGTTGGCATTTGGAGTGCTGACTATCTTCGGATCGACATATTCGTGCGAGCAAGCGTTCTCTTGCATGAATATAATTAAAAGTAAAAAGTAAGAAGCCAACTAACAAATGAAAATTTAGAGTCGTTTTTGAAACTTAAAAACAACAAGTTATGAGCCTAATTTATCCAAACTTTGCAAAAGCCAATCATGCAAAGCCAATGCTCCCATTGAATTTGTTTGCTCAAATGTATGCTGTTATTTTTTTTTATTTTAAGTACAAGTGACATTGTTTAGTAAAGTTTAAATTTTCTACTTGAATAACCATGCAAAGCCATGCTCCCATTGAATTTGTTTGCTCAATTGTTTGTTATTGAAGTACAAGTTAGTGTTGTAAGTAAATGCTTAATTGTTTTAATTTTTTACTTACATAATTAGTAATTATCTAATAATGCCATATATATATATTATCTAATTTATTGTGAAAAACACTACTTATATATGAATAAATAGATATTTTTTCTTATGAATAAATAGATTAGTTTTTTTTATCAAAAAACTTTATTTATGCGAGTACTATTTATTGTTGGCAAGAAAAGATTTTGTGGCTCTTTAAAAACTTTGAAATTTTGTAAATTGCCATTTTTGGCTCTTCCGACTCAAAAGGTTGCCGACCCCTGGCGTAGATGAATCAGAGAATCTCGTCAATCAGAGCGAAGTGTAGAGTAGAATCTGTATTACGATTTATCAATTGCTTCCACTAAGCATGTGATAATTGCAGTTTTGTAAGTCAAACGATAATCTATCAGTAAATAAATAACCGGTAATACATAATCCATCAACCAAACAATATACAATCGGTGATCCATTCGTTCTCAAATGAGAGCGGACTATATCCTTAGCATTCTGGTTGAAATCCTTGTTCATGCTCTTCATAGGAACAACATTAGGTTCTCTAAGTATAAAAATAATATTAACTCAGGTAAACAAATACTCATTGCCTAAATTGATATCTCTCACGTTTGATAATGAACCAGTTATCAATTTTATATTTAATTTTTAATTACATTGTTCCGTATTTAAATTACATTTACTAGAATATTTTTTTGTAAAACATTTTAAGAAAATAAATTATTCATAATTTGTAATATCATAAGTTTATTTAAATATTACTAAAATATCTATGTAATAAATAATTCGATAACTCCAATTTACAAACAAAAAAGTAATACTAAGTTTAATTGAATTGAAATGATTATATTGATTATTGAAGGTTTACTGAAATTTTATATTCATTAAATTCGGTTTACTGACATTTTATATTCATTAAATTCGGTTTACTGAAATTTTATTTCATATTAATTTAATTTAAATGATTATATTGATTATTGAAGATTTACTTCATTATTTCTTTGATTCTTCTTTGCATGATGGTTCTTAGAAAACCCAAATCAAGAATTATCAATTTCAAATGATTAACACATTGAATCCTAATTGCATGGCGTTCCGTGGTGCCCTTAACTATAGACCAACTTTAGTTTAATTCTCAATCGTCGAATACTAGGACATATCGAGAAAATGTGCATTTTGTTTGTGATTCCCTAGTGTAGCAAGTTATGCCGCATACATCAGTTTTTCTTTTTAATTTCAAATAAAATTTATTTGATAAAAATCGTTTTTACACATTTTGCTTAAGCAATATTATTGGAATTTTCGAACTCTTTGTGAGTACACACAATTTGTCTATTCAATGCAAAGTGTGCCACCTGGAAACTAAACTCCCTGTTTTGTATCACAAGGATCAAATTGGTTGTGAATATTTTAAATTATTTTTTTTCTCGGATTACTGAAGAGTATTTGACGATATACACTAATTAGTATATGTAACAAGAAGTGAAATGCTGTACTGCTCTAGCTCACTGTTCGTGCCAGCGTGTGCCTTCTGAAACTCAAACCCATCTTTTTGTGTAAGTCTTAAAAAACTGTTTTGTTAGCAAGCACATTTTTTAGAAATATATAGACTATTTTAGTTACAAAATTTTCTCATTTCGGAAAGTAAGAAAATATTGGCAGCATGGGATTACATATCACATAAAAAATAAAATTTAGGTTTCTTAAAACTTATAAATTGTAATTTACAGATACAAAATAGTACTAAATTGTATTATACAACAATTACATAACATTGTATATGCTTTTATAAGGTGATTTTATTTTATTTTTCTAAAGTTTTTATTCTTAAATAGTTAATTTTTTTGTTCAGCACGTAGAAGTATATTTTAAAAATACTGTAATTATGTATATTATAACTGTCTCGGAAATAAAGGATATTAAATCTAAAACTATTATTTCCATCATATAAAACATAGTTTTAGAACAGTATGAATTATAAATAACTAAATTCTGAAGATTGTTCAATGTTTGAATTAAATAAGGAAAATATATAGAAGAGTTTCTTAAATAGTTAGTTATACTTGTACTGTATAGTAGCATAGAATACATCGTGATACTTGAATTTTTTTTCCTTGTCTGCATAAGTTAATTGCAAATATTTTCTTAAGGTATCGAAAAAATAATTTTTTCAATAATGGTGAAGAATAATGCTATATAACAAGATTAAAATCTGTGTGTTTTAAATAATATGGCGGTATCGATTTAATAAATCAGAAAAATTACACAAAAATTTTCATGGCCTATTATATTTTCAGTAAACAACAAAAAAATAATGTTTGCATACACATATAGTTAAAGTAAAGATATTTAGAAAATGATGGTTTATATTATGGGAAATATATAAAAACCTTTGAAATGTTTAAATTATATTTCTATTTTGGCAAAAAAGATTAACAGTGCTCTGGAATTACAGCAAAAAGCAAAATTTGGAGGCTTATGTTGTAATATTAATGAGATCATTTGATTATTTAGATAACAGGTATTCTTTAAATTAGTCAGATTTAATTTAATTCAAATATTACGCTTCTAAATAAATTTAAGATGATTTCTTTCAGGATTAAAAAAATAGTATACAAAAGTAATAATTTCGTTCTTTATTACCATTAATAATTGAATTTTTCCTCTACAGCAAGATAAAATATTTTCTTTTTAGCAAAAACATAGAAAAGAAGATTTTAAAACATATTAAATGATTTTACATATATTTTTTAGCTTCAGTAACATTTTAAATGTAAATATTTTTCTACCTGTATATTTTCTTCTTTTCAATCATTACATGTGAAATTTAAATGACATTAAAATGTTCTGTACCATATAATCAATAAAATCTGTCTTAAGTTATAAAAGTATGAAGTATATTTTTACTGATTCTCTTTATTCAGCCGTAACTTTATTTTCATGTAATCCAAATTTTCTTTTGCTATAGGTTAATTTTCTGTTGAATAAACGCAATAAGGCTTTATTAAATGTACCAAAATAAAATAAAAAAATGAGGAATATTTGATATTTATTTAATTACATGTTCATAGATAAATCTCAGATAAATTAGAAAGTACATCATATTAAACCGTTAAAAGAAATACATTTAACTACTTAATGTTTCTCTGAGGCACATTGATATAAATAACCATCTTAATACTTTATTAATAAGAAAAATAATATCATGATTTAACAATTACATGATTGAGTGTCATTTTTTTAATAAGATACAACCTAGTCAAAGTTTCACATTGTAATAGAATATTTTATTTTTGAAAAATATGGAAGAAAAATACGACATTACGCAAATGATGAAGATGGAATGATGTAGAAAAACTTAGTTTAAATGTTAAAAATGTTATTTAATTTCTCGGAATTATTTTTTTTTTTCACATGCCAAAAATTTATAAAATTATAAATAATAAAAAATCATATATTTTTCTATCTCCTATCTCAATAATAAGCATACATATTGTTTCTCTGATATAAAATTTTAATTATACGTTTTTTAACACTTGTTTATTATTAAATTTCACAACGCAAGTTCTTAACTATAATTAAATAATTTTTTATAATAATATCAGTTAGTAAAAAAATATCTCGTTTTGCAATTTTGTGCTGTATGAAAAACTCCATAGTATAAAAAAAATAGATGGATACATAAATTAATTTTGATATCCAATTATTTATATATATATATATATATATATATATATATATATATATTAATATTGATATACAATTAATATCCGATAATCAATTTTGATGATCTTAAACAACATTTCAGCATGCGTGTAGAACGACATGTTTTCCCTAAGTTTTGTAAAATATTCAAATAAATTCGTCAACACATGATGCACTTTATCTGGTGATTTTTCAAAAGTTATTTACTTCCACAACCTTTCACAACCTTCTTTATCTCTGAAAAACTGTTTCAGCCCAACATCAAAAGTGAAAAAGGCATTATGCTGAAAATAGAAATAATACTCACGAATTTCAATTTTTCTTCATCTTTCTCGTGATATCCACGCTCTTCTTTCTGAGCTCTTAATGGCAAGCATGCGTCCTTTGTAGAGGCCTACTGTGGTGTAGATGCTTGTGTAACGAAAGTCTGCTTCGGCATTGGAGCTGAGGGAAACCTGGCTGGTCCGTATCAATGGATGCAAACTCTATGTATTAAAAATATATAGAATTATAAATTTTACAAAATTTCTTAATAAAGTATCCTAAAGTAAATGTTTGTTTTTAAATTTGCATATATATTTTTTTAATTTTCATACATAATTGAAGAAATTTTGACATCTTTCTTCTTTTTAAGATCGCTAAATCTGTTAATAGAATCAGTAATTTATTGTGTATGTCAATTTCAAAAGATTTATAAAGAAAACATTGTCAAGGAATATGCGTTATATCCAAACAACGATAACAGTTTAATTAATATAATAAAAGTATTCTAAAAATAAATGTTTGTTCTTAAATTTCCAGATATTTATATTTTTCATTGCCAGTTATACTGGAAAAGTTTTTAACTTTATATGAAAGATCACCAAATCTAATAATTGAATTAGTTATTTATTATGCATGCAATTTTAAAAGATGTATACAGCAAAGACTGCAAGAATTATGCACTATCTCTAAACAATCGTAATTAGCTAAAATTTTCTAACGTAATGATTTGAACCACTATTTTTAAGTATACTCAAAAGAAAAACCATTAAGTCAAACCATTACGTTATCAATCAAGGTTTTTAAAATTACATACAAGGTAATACACTTACTGTATCAGTAAAAATAAATTTTAAAACCTGTAATTAAATAGTTTGAAAAATAAGTATGTCGTTTGTAGGTACCAAACCTTCACAACTTTTTAAATATTTTTTTAGCTTAGAATAGCAACAACGTGCTTTTCAATGGATTCATCCGTGCTTTTCAAAGAAAACATTTTTTTTTGTCCACCTTTAGGAAATACAGTTTTTTAACATGATTGATATTTGTAAAATACCTCAAAGTCTATTTCATACAGAATATATATATATATATTTTTATTTTTCTTGTAAACCAAATTTAAATATTTATTTTTGAAAAGAAAAAGAGGATGTATAGTTCTAAATTTTTCTTCCGGCAACAAATATAATGCAGCCATTAAAGAACTCAGTTCACAATTTTTTTGGATTTCAATACTATTTCAATACTACCACTATTAGCTACGCTAATTTATTATATTGTGCAATACAGTTTTAAATAAGTGTAATTTAATGTCAATATGCAATTTGGTAAAAGATTTATTACGACTCATATTTATATTCATGAATGTAGAATTTCTAATGTTAATCTCACACTTATTATGTTTGTCTTTAATTCTTAAATTTTAGGTTTATTCTTTATTATATAATATATTATTTAATTTTTATTGGTATCAGATATTAAATATTTAAGGGAATGCTGTAGATTTACTTTATTAATTATTAATGCTGTAAATTTACTTTATTATTCCATTAATTATCCAGCCAAGAAAGTACTAAAACAATAATAAATGATATTGTACAATTATAGAATTCACTAAAAATGTAATAAAATATTCAACTTTATTACTTCATATATTTCAATTGAATTTTACATTGAATCGATAAGATAAAAACACATTTTATCTTTGATTAAATAATAAATATAAAATGATATACTTTAGTAAGCTATTTAGATATCTCGTTAAACATTAGATATTTGTTTACCAAGAGATTTGGAATAACAAGAAATTGTAGATCAGCAGTGTATAGTTCCTTAACTACAGGTTCATATGCATATGAGCTCATGAACAGTGGATGCTAATTAATGATGGTGCATAGAACTAAAGTGATAGGGCTTGTATTTTAGGCCGCTGCTTAGAGACAGAAATTCCACATCTGGGTATTTAGTATGTCATAGTGGAACACATTATCATCACGTAAGTTTCTGAAGCGTCAAATAGGGTCAAATGGAGTCATCATCAAATATAGATTTTGGTATTTATATAGCATTAGTTGAATTTATATGAAACATAAATACACAAGCGATTGCTATAAGTTATTAATATTTGTAATATTTGTTTAATACGTTAATAACTTAGAAATGATTTAACGTGTATTCAAATTTATCAATATTTTTTATTTGCTTTGCCTTATTATTAAGAATGATGTTTTGGAGCAATACATAAATTTGAATATAAGCAAACACGGAAGATATATTCTTAGTCTTCTAAGAAATAACATTTTCAAGATTTACAATTAAAATTTTTAAAATGTGTTTTTGTTATACATCGATATTATGATTTCAAATGCCAAATTTTGACTTTTGGTGTGAGGTAATTTAGATGGTGGTAACTTGGCAAGACATGAAGTAATTTAGATGGAGGTAACTTCTCATGACATGATGTAATTACCAATGGAATGACAGATATATAATAACAAGAGTAAACAATTATAGTCTTCTGCATTGAGCATCCTTTATGGAGTCGTAATTCTAAATTAATACTTTCAAAGATAGAATTTGAAAATTTCTTCTTTCCAATCCATTGAAAAAAAGAGGAAAATTGATTCCTGAGAAAATTATTAGCTTACTGTTTTGTCATTAGCATCTCTAACAGACACGGAAATTTAAAATTCAATGTCGCTTTTGGGACTTTGAAACAAGTTTACCTAGTTCAGAAATCCATTATGCAATTAGCCTATCCATTATGTCTCTCGAGCTTTAAGAATTGCTCCTTTTATAAAGAGCTTATCACACTGATTAATTTTGGACACAAAGTGTTGATCAAACAAGAATTTCCATTAAAATGTGTTTACTACGTTGCTCGGAAGCAGTTTTATTCCACATTTCAATGTAGTTACTTGTCTTCTTGTATCTTGAATGAGTACAAGTGAAATGAGAGTTTCAGCTACTTTATAAATTAAATTACTTACTTTGTTTTTCTTTTCTAAAGAGAAAAGAGCATGAATCCACACGCAAAAATCTCTCTAATATTTTTTTTATATCCCAATTAATAAAATAACTTAATTACAACATAAATAAATTAAGCCTGTGTTATTGATAACTTTATAAAAATATTATTTGAAAAAAATATAATTCATTTATTTAGAATGATCACCACATCAGTTATTAAGTGCCATGTAAGTTGTTCTCTCCTAAATCTAAACAGAATAATGATTTTTCACCTCTTCTGAAGCTTTATTTTCAGAAATTATTTGACAAAAAGCATTCGTAATATTAAAATAATTTTTAAGTCAGTTATAATTTTTAAAAAATTATAATTTTACATTCAGTACTAAATTTAAATAAATTGTTTGGCTAACTTTTTTAAATTATCGATACTTTTACTAAAATTAACTGTATAATCAGTATTAAATGAAAAAAGAAAAATGAAATAATGTAACAGATATTGAAACTTACCCTGCATATCCGACCAATGCTTGTAGAAGGAGTACATTCATTTATTTGAATATCCTTATAATCAATTTTCCAAATTAGACTGTCTAACTCCTGTTCATATGCCCAATTTCTGTAAATATAAAAAAAAAAGTCCCTTTTATTACATTCTATATTTAAGATCATATAAGAGCAATAGAATTGTTTTTTTAATAAAATTATATTTCATTTCAAATATATTAATTCAATAATACTTATAATGAAGATGAATTTCATAAAATTGTTATTCTCATTAACAAATTTATAAAACATCATTATGTTAATGGATGGTATATTTCGTCAAAAAGAATTCTCTAAAATAATCTAATGAACTTTGTCATTGCAATTAAAGAGAACTTAGTATAACATAATTTAATTTTTAAAAAATAATACAGATGATTGTACAGTTTGTCTCTAAAAAATTACAATTGTTACAAAATTACAATAAAATTACAATTACAAAAAGCAAAATCTGGTAAATGTTTCGTATTTAACTTTGCTATAAATATTTGCTTGTGTAAAAACCTACTATACAAACATTTTTTTTAGTTAGTTTCAACTTAAAATATAAATATCCGCTTATTATTTCCTTTATAGTCATTATAAGAGAAAAAAATATATGGATGTAATGAAAACCAATATTCCAATACATACTGATCCAACATCAAAGAATTAAATTTTGTAGATCAAAGAATAAACAGTAATCACACCAATTAGATGCCCAGACTATACACAAAATAGTATAAATTCCAATACTAGGTTTAGTTTCCATTTCGATCTTACATCTGATATAAATACCTAATACCTAATGAGTAAATACATGCATTTGAGCTAGGAATCTGAGGAGGTCAATTCGAAGGATTGCTCGAAACTTGGGTCAGAGCCAAACTCAATTTCGACGATGTTGGCAGGAATGGCTGAACAGAAATCTCCATCATATAAATTGTCACAAAGTGATGAACAAAATTATCCATTCGGATTGAAATTGGATTCGGGTTAGAATAATAGCTTTCTAGTTCACCATACGATAATCGCTGCCATTATGACTAAAAATGTCTTCTTCAAAAATTTGAAAACATTACTAACACCGAAAATAAATGCAAGCGTTTAAGAACAATAAATATCATTTAGCTCACATCGCCCAACTTTTTGGATACTGAAGTAAATTAAATCAAATGCTTTTAAAATAAACATGAAATCCCGATGGAATGGCTGTTATTATATTCATACTAATAAAAGGACTAAAAAAAATTATCATTCTAGTTCAGAATTTAAATTTTGCACGATTGAAGAAAAGATATAAATATGCGAATATATTATAATCATGATCTCCATTAAACTGTTAACAACCCTATACGGCAATATCTCCTAAATAAAGAAAAACGTAGTATTTATTCTAAACATTTATGTTAACGTCTAATGACTTCCATCTTATATGCGGTTTTTCGAAATGCAAAAACGTCCCCTTCAATCCTTTAACTTGTTAGTATGTGATATTTTAAAAAAAGAAAAATATATATAAAGACAAAGAATATTACTCAGAATGTCCATCATTTCATGCAATGTGCTACTACGTAAGATTCCCATTTTTTTTTCTTAGCCATATCGTTCTAAAAGTTTTTTTTTTAAGTCTTCTGTACTAATTAAAAAATATGTTCATTGTTATAAATCTTATAAATAACTTAGAATAATTTCCAATAAATTTTCATTTAAAATAATTAAAATAAAAATTGTTGTTTAATGTTTTTTTTTTTTTTAATTTATTACAAAATATGTATTTTAGAAAGATATGTTTGTTATAAATTTTTTGAAAGATAGTTTTTATTAAAAACAGAATATCATATTTAAAAGTAAGAAAATAAATAAGTGAACAGTTGTAAAGCACAGTTTGTAAAGTAATAACTTATTCTTAATTTACGATTGTATTAATAACATTAATAATGCTAAGAACTGCATCACGGTACTTCACAATAAGGTATTTTTTCGATTTAAATAAGAAAATATTTTTTCAAAATACTTTGTAATTCATTTTTAAAAAGTCATAACGTGTTACCATATATTTTCATAACATTCCGTAAATGAATTGAATATAAAAATAAATTTATTTAAACTTATTTAAGTAACGTTTAAGTAACATTTCATTCTCAAAAATGGCCTTTTTTTTTCATATTTATTGAAAGTTAGAAATTTATTTTAAGAAATACACTTTAAATTGAAATTACTTTTAGGATTAAAATTTAATTAATTATTCTCTGAGAAAATATGTTTAAAGACAGACACTGTTTTATTTTTATAAACTAGGCATGCGTACTGTGATTTTTAATATACGGAGGAACTTTCATGTTTTTATTGCTTTAAATATTATATGAAGATCAAAGATACAAAATATATTTTAAAGTCAATGTGTCACATTAAAACTTCAAAAAGGTTTGCTTTCATTTAGTATTCACTTTTTTGTCTTTTTTTATAAAATTAATTATTACAAATTTATATAGCACATAAAAAAATTTTAGACATTTGTCTTTAAGATTTGAAAAAGAAACACAAATGACATTAAGACAAACAAATAATAGAAATGGGGAATAAAAATATTATATTTTGATACATGTTTTTATTTCGGAAATTCTACTTCGTGAATTTTACTTTCTTGCTTTTTTATAAATTTATTTTTATAATATATATTTTTTTTATGTTTAATTTATTTATATATATATATATATATCTATGAAATAAAATATTTAGTATTAAAAATATAAACTAAGTATTATTGATAAATTATAAAATATTAATTAATAAACAAATATTTATAAAGTCTATGAAGTTATTTTTAAATGAAAATAGCATGTAATATATTTT
Source organism: Caerostris extrusa (assembly GCA_021605095.1). Lineage (NCBI taxonomy): Eukaryota > Metazoa > Arthropoda > Arachnida > Araneae > Araneidae > Caerostris > Caerostris extrusa. Next base: position 149,713 of record BPLR01001912.1, read on the forward strand.
TAATTATATACAAATATAAAAATATAAAAATTAAAAAAAAAATTTAGGGTTATAACTTTTATCCATCTACTTTTAAATATATAGTGTGATAAAATTATTTTCAAATAATCTATTAAATAATTCAACAATAAATTGTAGAACTATATAAATCTAAATAATAAAATCATTTGAAAAATAGAACTATTATTTATTACAAAAATAACAAATATCACTAATGCATGTATTAATTTAAATTTCTCTTAGAATTAGTAATCTCGCCGTTTTAGATATTGCTAATGAAGAATGTTTAAGCTGCACTAAGAATTAAAAAGCACTTTGTTTTCATGTGGAATTCTTAACCTTTCGAATATTATATCAAATAAGTTAATAATGCTTATATATCTTAATACCTAAGATAAAAAGCTATACACGTATTATTTTTTTCTTGCATACTCAATTTACATAATGATTTATTTAAAATGGATACGTTAGAGGTATGTATAGCAGCTTTTTAAATGTTTTTTTTTCCTTTTAATGTTCAAATCTTTAAGCATTTCAGCTAATGTAAATTTATGTCCAATATATTATTAGTACAAAAAATATGTCTATAATTTTATTATAAGATATAATTTATAAGGTATATTTTTTTTATTATTATAAAAATTGAAATTAATTTGCTATATGCAGTTCAAATAGAAATATATTTGCGACAATATCAATTGATTATGTTGTTGCTAAATATTCATCCCAGGCTTTCTTTTATTGAATAATTATTGGCATATATATTTTTGAGTTAATATTTTATCAGGTAGTTTAAACATTGCAATCGGTTAAATTTTGATATGCTTTAATGAAATAATTGCAAAATTTATAATTAACATGTATTTTGATATATAATTGGAAATATTGGTAATCTCATATACTAATCAAGAATTATTTTTTAATTAAATAACTACACCCTATCATTCTTAATGTCTCCTTACATGCATTGTATCGCATAAGATTCCTATTTGATATTATAGTGTAGAAATAGTAAAATAATTTATACTATCATAAATTTAAAAGTTGGCAACTCAAAATATTTCTATTTGGTAATTTAGATAACTAATTAATTAAATTTCATCTGCTATAATTCTGCCAGTTAGGTAACTGAACAATTTTCAAATCATGATTATCATGGAAGAAAAAAAATTGAAATTTTTTAATGTTTTATTTTAAATATCATACTTTAAGTCTCGAAAATAGTTTTGAGTTTGTTTGTAGATTCATTAGAAGTAGAGAAACAGTTGTTTAATCACGAGCTTTTTGGATAGTGAATACATGCATTAAAAACCTTAAATTGATTTCTGAATTTTTTTTCTAAGCCACCATACGGTAACAGTTTTAAATTTTATAATTTTCAGAATGTAATGAACTATGTTTTCAATGGTGTTAGATATATATTGAACTTAAAGATTTAAATATATTTCTTTAGAGATAAGTTATTGCACCATTTTTTGTTAAAAACAAAAATTTATTTCTTATATTTTTGCTCTAAATTATTTGATTGTATGTAGTTCATCAATACATTAGAACATTATTATTATTTTAGTTCGAAACATTCATAATGGAAATAGGTCTGCATTTATGCAAATAAATGTGAACTATTCTATATATATATATTATTTTTATTTAGGAGTGTTTGCATAAAATAAAAGAAATTCATCTTTTGCCAAATTTTACAAAAAAAAAATTAAACATCTATATATTTTAATATCCGTGTTTGTCAATGCTGTATAACTCAGTTTAACAAAAGTATAAAACATTTACCTTAAACATTGTTTAAATATTTTAGCTCTGAACGTTACATTATTTTGTTTCTACATGTAACATAAGTTACTCATTTGTTTAAATGGGAGAGTTCATTTTACATGGATAGCATGGTTGCCACTAAGTTATTCTAAGATTACCGGAACTTGAAACTTACAAAGTAGAAATTTTTATAGAACAGTGTGTCGCAACATTTTCCCCTCTCCCGTAATCCTTAACAAAGATTTTCATTTATGAGTACCCATACTCCTGCACTCATACCAACCTCAACTCATCCATTTACGTGAAAACTTTGTCGTTTTTTATTTTTGTTGAAACAAGGCTTTTAGGCTAGCTAGTAAAATATTGAAACAATTCTAAGTGTTGACGCTTACAAGCTTTTATTTGTATTTTCACATTTTTTTAATTAATAGCCCAACATCAAAGCAGAAAAAGAATTATAGTAATGTTCAGCTTTCTAAATTCCAAAGCTATGTGCAGCCTTAGAATAACTATTTACAATTCTTCACTTTTTTGACAACACAATTTATCAAGAGAAAGGTTATTTAAGGCATTAAAATAATTGTAAAAACACTTCAAATTTAGAACTCAAATAAAAGAAATAGCCTATTATTACAAACAAAACAAACATACACTAATACATTTCGGTACGATGTAAAAGACTAAACATGGCCACTATCGCTAAAATATAAATCAAATACTTTACAGTTTAAATTAAAAGCGAGTAAATTACAGTTTAGTTATTTACAGTTTAACATTAAAAAGTTTTTTTTTCAACTGCATTTTAAATAAAAATTTTGATTTTGACACTCTAAGACAAATTTGGATATTTCTAGAATAATTACAAGAAACGAAATGACAACATTGGTTTTGGATGATATGATTGGTAGTAGACGATGCTTTTTGGTAACAACCAATGATCAATCGTTAACTAAGTTTGTACCATTTCGAATGAAGTGATGCAAACTTAGTTGATGATTGATCATTGGTTAACTGATCATTCCTATTGATTAATTCCTATTAATTATGCTTATGATTCCTATTAATTATTCATATGATTAATCCCTATTAATTATTCATATGATTAATCCCTATTAATTATGCTTATGATTCCTATTAATTATTTCTATGATTAATCCTTATTAATTATGCTTATGATTCCTATTAATTATTAATATGATTAATTTCTAATGACTAATATTAATTCCTAAGATTTAATTCCTAAGATTAATTCCTAGATATTAATTTCCTATGATTTAATTCCTAAGATTTAATTCCTAAGATTAATTCCTAATATTAATTCCTATTGATTATGTCCATGATTCCTATTAATTATTACTGTGATTAATTCCAATTAATTATTCCTATGATTAATTCCAATTAATTCATATGATTAATTCCTATTGATTATTCCTATTGATGATTGATCATTCCTATTTTTCTAACTCCATTGATCCATTGATCCATTGATATTATTATTTTCACGCATTCCCAACACTTCCCACTCATAAAGAAGTTGGGAACCGCCTATAAAGTAGACTGTTTGTATTATGTTAAATATCAATATATTTAACAGTTTTTATTATTTATTATACAGTCAGACCTGAATAGGTCAATAAAAATAGTTCCCATACATCAGATATAGAATACTGTAGTGGATCATACCCCTTTTCATTCCTCCGAGTCTGCTAACAGGATTTGGAAAGTTGAATGGTGGCAGCTGCATGTACTTATTAACTTTGACCGTGAAATCTTCAAAGCCAACTGGTGGAGAACCAACTACTCCAAGATAGGATTGGAAAGCTTTCTTGGCAACCTCTTCTATCTCATCTCGAAGCAAACCTGAAAGTAATACCAAAGTAAATCTATGCTGTAACATAGATGTATTCTTATTATGGACTGAAAGAGTTACACAACTAAAAAAGATGAAATTCAATGTGACTGGTTTTGAATGTCAGTTATTTCAAATTCTTTATCATTTGCTTTTGAAAATGTTTTTATTATATTCCTTCGTAAACATATAAAGAGTTGCCCTGAAATCCACATACAAACTAGAAAAGTGGTATGGTGCATCGGAATTGCATAATAGTACATGGCCAGACTTTTAAGATGTCGAGACACAAGGCCATAATAAGGATACACATGAGTGTAGAATGCTGTATTACTTTCACAGAAAAATGCACATTAAAATAACAGATACAAACACATTGAATATATATGTAATTAATTATTGAAAATTCTTTCTTGTGTAAAAAATATTTAAGAGAATATTAGGATGTTAAGAGAACATAATTTGGAAAGATCAAGTCGACAGCACTTTTATTAAGAATTTTAACACTTTTTAACATTTACACAACATTATTTTACATTACAACATTACATTGTTTTTATCATAACACACATTTATTAACACTTTTATTTTGTTCATTAAATTTATTAAAAACTTTCATTTCCCATCTAATAATATCTTGATAAATTTCTCTTCAATTATTATTTAAAATATTACATTAAATAAATAATGAATACCATTTTATTAAAAATTATTGTTAAAATACAATGAATATTTTATATGTGTATCGTTACATATGCATCAAATTTAAAATGATTTTTTTTAAACAACGCATCAGGCCTGCACGAAAATGTATCATTTTAATTCCATGAGTCAATTAATTCTTCTTTATAACAGCATTTAACTAGTATAAATTTTAAGGAAGTTAATTCAAATATTTATTTAGTTCAAACACTTAACGAAACTTAAAATAATTTCATTATTCTTATTCATTAACCATTGTAATTAATTAAATATTTGCACTTAAATTTCGTGCTTTGCATTGAATGCCTTTTAACTCGCAATTTTCCCACACGAGGCTTAACTTCCTTTCAACGGAATTTCAGCTTTGATTCAATTTATTTAAGTACTTGGGAAATAAGTTTAGAAATGTTTATTTTTTCAGCGTTAAAAGGAGGTTTAAAATGCATGCTAAAGTTTGTAGGGAAAATGCCTTCTTTAGACACGGCTTGGCACAAATAGAAGTATGTAAATAAATAATAGATGTGTAAAGTCAATTCTCATTTTATAGGGTTAAGAAATTGATTGGTTATCAAGTTATAATATATAATCTTACTTAAAAGGAAAATATTATACATTATTATAAAAATGATTATATCTTAACTAATTTAACTATTTTGTAAACAGAAATTATTTAAACCAATTTTAACAGATATATGATATTATAATGACATTTTTAATTATTTCAATCAGAATCTAGTGAATTAAATTAATGCAAAGATTAAATTTCTATTTTGATATTCATATTATTTTTATTGTGGTTGTATTTCAATGGGACTTCATGTTACGACAAATAGATTCACCACCAGGAGTTGGAGAAAAAACATTTACCCCAGGCGGACATGGAAGTAAATGTGTCTCCTATTTCTATTATAAAAGAAAAATTTACGTGTCAGGGCTTCATAAAAGAAAAATAATAAATGGACATAAATTAATGCAGTGATTCAATTTATTATTATTATTTTTTTTTGTTGTTGTATATCAATAGGGCTTTATGTTACTACAAATAGATCCCCCACTTGAGGCGTTGATGAAAGAGTATTTACACCCGCTGGACATGGAAGAAAAATTACCTCCCATTTAAGTGTTATTAAAGAAAAAAATAGTAAATTAAATTAATTCAGAGATTTATTTTATTATTATTTTTTTTTTTATTGTGGTTGTATATCAATAGGACTTAATGTTATTAAAAATAGATTCACCACTTGAGTTGGTGGAAAACAATTATGAAAAGTGGTGAATCAAAGTGGGCATGGAAGAAAAGTGTTCCCCCATTTAAGTGTAATATGAAAAAGAAATCAAACTGACAGAGGATCTAAATGGTAGTATGTAATATGCTTGTAATTTAATAATTTTGGCAGTTATGTAAAATTTTTCTTTTAAGTCTCACCAAGGTTAATTTTTTAGTAAAATAACTTCCTATAATAAACATGTTTTCATTTCACATTGTTAGCCATAAGTAGTTAAATAAGATGCTGTTAGTTTTCATAATTAAATTTTCAACAATAATGAAATTAGAGTTAAATTATAATGAGTAATATAAAAAATAGCTTTTTCTCAGCTCTTGGAGTAGTCAACGACATTTGAAGGTTTTAAATTCTAAATGCTTTAAACAAGGCATTGTTCACGACGCATCTCTTAAAGGACCCTCATAAAATAAAGATATAATGAAAGAATTAAAAAACATTATAATATTATTATTTTTTGAAAGAAAACACATTTTTAATTTACAGAATAAAATGTTATTCTACCGTAATGCTTACTGAAATGTTAAGTTAAACTTCAGTCTGTAAGAATCAATTTAAATCATACAGAATAATTAAATGTAATTGTAATTATTAATACATTTAATTTCATGGTAATTATATATATATATATATATAGTCATTAGTAAATATATATTTAATTATAGTTATATTTAATTACACAGAACATATTTTAAATGAACATATACTACCTCTTTCATTATTATTTATTTTTTTTTTATTTTTTTTTTTTGTACATTTATAAAGTTTCAATATAAATATATAAATTACTGAAACTTTATAAATGTAGAAACAATACAATTTAATTAAAGGATTAGTACGTAAGACCAAAATTCGTAAGACCTTTATTTTAAAAATAGTTAAAATGTCTTCTGCTAAACAAATTGCAGTGTTGAATTATTAAAGGAAATGAACAATTTCATAATTATTATTATTATTTACTGCGCAATACTTTCTATTTAATATCTTTTTAACCGAACTATTTTGTTAAACTTTGTTGCCATGAAATTAAATTTCCAAAATGTATGCTATTTTCCAGAAAATTGTTGAATTAACACCCAAATATATAAGAGAAAATAGAAGAGAAAAAAATGATACTGAAATGCAAATCTTGTCTGATTTTTAGGTAATGTCTTATTGCATTGTGCATCGTTTTCAGTTAATTTTTGCTTTTTGAGAATCATGAATAATTTTGTCATTTATGTGAATTGAGCTATTTTACATACTTGATAATTAAACAAATGGCTGCCTTTATCAGGAGAAAGAGAAATCATAAATAATATAATTATGCATGTAGAACATTTTAAACGACGATAACATAATTGCTACTAATTTTAAAATTAAACGTGTAAAGTCCTTTCTCCTCTTCGAATACAAATATACGTACACTTTAACTAGTGTGGTACAAAAATGATTATTAGTAAAAGTAAAACCTGACGAAAGTTTTATTGATTGTGTAATTATTACTTTATTAAATACAAACTTGAAAATTGACATTTTTCCCAAAACTAAAATTTCAATATTTGATTACTTAATTATGACGTAATTTACAGTAACGGGAATTCGTTATCTATTTTAAAATGTGCAATTATTATTCATTAAGTCAAAAAATCACAACTAAAGCTATTTTTTTTTTTGACAAAAGACATTTAACATTTTATTATAAATTATCTTATTTGAAATAAATTCTTCTCATTGCAGTTAATATTCAGGCTGTTTCATTTTTACGACTATTCTATATTTCCTTAACGTAATGGCAGGAACCTTGCCCGTAAAAACATTGTAATTATAAATATAATAATATTTGAAAGGAAAACTATGTTTATATACATTATAATTATTTAAATTAACCATGAAATATGATACCTTTCAAATACCGTCTTGGATTCTGGCTTTCATACTGTTCAATGTCTACACCAACAACGTAGTATTCCCCTTTATCTAGAAGTCCTCTTTTCTCCATACTTACCATGAGACCCAGGTGTTCAAAATAGTAACCAAGAACAACATAAACTGTAAAAGAAATTAATAAAAGATAAGGAATTAATCAACAATGAAATAAATCGCAAAAATAAAAAAAATGTTTCAAAGAAAATCAAATGCTGTATAACCACACAGACTCAAAAATATTTCTTCTTAAATTTCAAAACATGTTTTTTTTCATATTTTTGACACATTGATTTTTGTATAGATACTGGTGATTTTAAAATTGATCTAAGTTATGTATTTTTTTAATTTTTTAGATACTTATTGATTTAAAGATGTTTTGGTAAATATTTATTTTAAACTTTATTTAAAGACGTGTTGATCATATCAATCAAAATATTTATTTCATATTATTTTGAGAAATTTCTTAAGATTAATGTTATTTGAAAGAATCTAAATAAACTAATTAATTATTTTGTTGAAATTATTTATTATTTATTTTATGAAAACATATTTGTTCACAGTTTGTTTGAAAACAATTCTTCTATGCTACTTCTTTGAGCATTATATCAAATTTTTAACTTTCAAAAATATTTTTGTAATAATATCTTTTCGGTTTTGAAATGCTGATTTTTCAGTCGTGCAAGTATAACTATTAGCATGACAATAGTTTTCCATAAGAACTGTATTATATTTTTATTGATATATAAATTCTATCATAACTTTTTTTTTAATTTCTTGCATTAGAATAAATTGAAATCTGAGCAAATGAAATTTAAAATGGAGATCCAAATCGAGACGGAATGATCGAGACCCATATTCTTTTTCCAATTTTCCTACAAAACTTGTGGACCTTTGTACTTGGAATACTAATTACGAAAGCCATCTAGAATGTTGATAAATTTAATTTAATGTATATAATAAAAAATATTTTTAATTTAATCAAATGGAAATAAATTTTAAATTTAAAATATGTATAATATTTTTCTTTTTAATTTCCTAGACAGATCATCATTCCAAGGTCAACTGTTGGACTTAAAATCTGGGATTATAAAATAATCCATTAGATTGTTGATATCTTTTAGAAAAATAGCACCAGTTCGATAGTAAACATTGTTTTCTAGAAAGTGAAAGTGAAATCACCCTTAAACATTTGTTTTATGAATGCGAAAAAATAAGAAATATAATCATATTGACAAAAAATATCTCAAAAATGGATACCGATTTATTATTTCAAGGGTCTAAGCGATATGAAAAAAAAAAAAAAATATTAATACAAATAAGAATAGCAATAGTAAGTAAAGTAATAATACTCAACAAACACACAAACATATATATATATATATATATATGTATGATACATGATATGTATCATATATATATATATATATATATATGAAATACATTTATTTTTAATTTATATACTGAAAATACATAATATATGCCGAATGATATTTTATAAGAAACATATATATATATATATATATATATATATATATATATATATATATATATATTTTTCGGGCTATAAATATATATATCAGATACTTCCACTTATAGCCGTTAAAGATACATTTTTTTAAGAATCTACATTTCTACATTAATTAAAGCATTTTGTGGAAATTTATCTTTATTTAAAATTTGGTTACATTAAAAAATAATTTATAAAATTTTTAATTCCCAACTGTGCATAATACACATGTAATTACTTAACACATATCAAATTATTACTTGAAAACTTTGTAAGGCTTTATTCATATTTAATTACGCCTGCATAAACAAACAAATATTCATAAATCTCTTTTTGACTTACTTCAGTTATATCAACAATCATTTAGGAATGGAGATGTAAGCAGATAAATTAGGATACAATTTTATGTTTTATAAGTTATTTATTTCTATGAATGGTTTATAATTAGGGGAATAGTTAAAAAAAAAAAGAAACAAATCTTCAGGCCAATTACTTGGCAAAACATGTTTTTTATCTGTCAGGCGTAATTTAGAAATATTGTTGATAGAAAAGAACAGAAAAACTTCTAATTTTCCCCAAAATTATGAGTAGAAGAGATGCATCAATGCCACAATAACTATAATTAATCTAATTACAAATTCTTTAACTCCTTAATGATTGAGTATTCATGCTTCCCCTACTGTTAGCGTGCAAGGTAGCTCTGAATCATGTTACAAATAATTAATTTGGAAACTTAATTAAATGAATAATTGTATAATATGTCATGAATTGCGTTATTATTGCTTCCATTTAATATGTGTCACATTTATTTAAGATATTTCTAATAAAATTTGCTGAATAAATACTTTGTTATTCAAATGAATTTCAAATATTTCCCATTTTAAAGATCTTACAAGTGTAATAGTTATGCCAAAAGCCTTTTAAGTTTTTTAATTGTGTAAAAATTATTATTATATTTTCTAATTTGTATTATATAATCGAATGACAGGTAATTTTAATGAAGATTTTTAAAAATATCTCATTATAAAATTGCATGTATACATTCACAAATATTGCGTCAGAAAAAATTGTAGTTATGTTTAAAACGACTTTAATTACACTAAACACAAAGATTTTTAATTTAATTGAAATTGCGTAATTTCCTGAATTTAATGTAAAGATTTAAATTTTTCACATAGTAATATTAAAAAATGTATATCAAAGCTTTATTTATAAATTAAAAATTAAAATTTAAAAGCTGTAAATATGGCAAATTATTTTTTAATTGACGTGGTCCAAAAATGTAAAGAATGGTTACACTAGAGTAACATTCTATAATAATAATAATATGATCTTTTCGGGATATTTCTTTATAGTGATTGTAATTTGTATGTCTTATATTCCTATTTTTTGAAACTTTGTTTTTTTATTGTTAAGTTGTTTGTTCAGTTATTTAAGTTGTTGTTGACGCCATAACAACATTATTAATTATGTTGTTATCTCATTTATTATTTGCATTTTTAAGATTTATACTGCTCCGACAAGCGATATATTCATAATCAGAAAATTCAGGATCATAAAAAACTGAAAGGTTAATTTTGATAATTTTTTAAATTACTTAAAATACAATTTATTTCCAGTTTTGTTATTTGAAAGATTTATAAATGAACTCTAACAGACCAAGAACTGCTTTATTCTTTTTTAATTTATGCATACAGACCGTTTATAAAGGAAATTAGCACATCTTCAATAATGCATAGACAAAGATAAATTAAATGATGTCGGTAATTGAACTGAATTTTAGAATTTAGAGAACAGACACATGTAAGTTAACTGAGCTCAAGTTCCCTGTGTCCACGTTGGCATGAGAATGTTAAATATTTACTTTGGAAAGTTCTTTTCAATTCTGGGCTTCTTAACTTTTTTATCATTTCACAAATCTTTCTTGTTGGTAAGATTTAAATCCACATTTATTTTAATGAAAATTGTAGATTGTAATTTTTTTTTTTTTTATTTTGAGTACAAAAATTATGTTGTCAAAATGATGTGATATTACAGTTGGTAGCAATAGAAATAACAAATATTATGCATACCTTTATTTAAGAAGCTATATTTAGTAAAAGAATAGTAAACATAAAATAAAATACTTTTTTTTTTCTCATTTAAACTCACGGACCATTTGAACCATGTTCAAGAGACTCAACTTGTTAGGAACCTAATATTTAACTGGTACTCGAAAGAGGAAGATAGCATATAAACCATTAGAGTGGTTTGCTATTTTTAACCACAAATATTTGATGCAAATATTTAGTATGGAATTCACCTTACCCTTGAATTCACCCTGAAGTGTGCAACCAGTTTGAAACTTCTTGTATTGAAATATAAACACCCACTCATAAGAAAACTTCAAATGTATGTTAATTTTATCGGTTGGTTTACTTTATATTAATATTCTCTCGTGTTATTTTTTGTTTTATGTTATTTGTGCAAAAAAAAAAACTTAAATTACTCTTTAAAAATTAAATGCTGTAATGTGATCGATATTTTATGTAGTTAATTGACACTGCCATTTAATTAACATTTAATAATCTTTTTAATTTCATGACATGAATGCACATAAATTGATAACTTTTTTTGTAATTAGATATATTTGCTTTGTTAGATAGTTATTCATTCTTATGTGGTTTATAATAATTTTCCTGTATCAAAAATAAGAAACATCGTATGAACAATTTTGAAAAAAAAAAAACTGCAAAAATATTTTTCTTCATTTTTTTTTTCAGTTAAAGAATTATTATTGTATTTTTATAATGATAAAATCGGCAAATATAATTTTTCAAAGATATAAAATAATAGATTTTTCAAAGATATAGTTTGAAATTTTAATAAAATATGTAAAAATGAAAAATGTGTGTCGCATCTGCTCTTTATACTGACTGAACTTTCTTAGGTATCCTCGTAAAGTTTAATTTCGCACATTTGCTTTTATTTTTTAATTTACCTTTGCTTGCTAGCAGTTGATGTTGAAATTCTTTTTATTTTGTCTAAGTTATGGATTATTGCACTCTATTTTTGTTCTTATGTCAAGTCGTACTTAGAAGTTAAACTTTTCAGAATATATTTTTCTTGCTAATTTTTAATAGAAAATTAATATTTGTTTCTTCTATTTATAAAGAAGAAATATATTTTAACAACACAATTGAAATTGCATAACAAATTATTTATGTTAATTTAATATTGTTTCTAAAAATTGGTGAATATTGATGCTGTAATATTCTATTTATAGTGAAACTTTACCGATAGGGGCAATGAAACTTTACCGATAGATGCACTGAAACTTCACCGATAGAGGCAATGACACTTTATCGATAGAAGAAATGAAACTTTACCGATAGAAACAATGATACTTTACCGATAAAGGCAATGGAACTTTACCGATAGTAAGTATGAAACTTTACCAGTTTTACCTTACTCCTACTTGTCCACCAACTTTATTAATCCACTGAAACGTTCTATGAGGTCGTCATGCACAGATTAAGAACTTTAGTGGGCTTCTGAAAGTGCTTGAAAAGCAAGTCCTTTTCCGTATAAATAAAGTGACAGAAGCTAAAACAGTTACTACAGGAGCTACAATACCGATCATTTCTAGCTTATTGCCGTATTTTTAAAATATTTCTCATTTAACTTTGTAGTAAATGTGCACGTGCCTATCATAAATAAATAATTACAATTCAACCATCCAATGCATAAAGAATCATTAATAATAAAGAAGATTTAAATAATAACAAAGTATTTTTTAAATAATATATTCTAATTGTTTCAGATGTCTTAAAGCGCTTAAGGCATAAAAATATTAAAAGATTCAAACAACTTGCTTCCAAGAAACTCTGAATTATTATTTTTTTCTTGAAAGCCATTTTATTTCAATATTTGAGCTTCATTGTTTAACGAACAATGCGAAACCTCTAGTTAATCTAGGATTCATGTTTTTTTTATGCATATTGCGAAATAATATATAATGGGAAGTTTTCAGCATAACCTTAGGTGAAAATGGGATTGAAGAGATCTTACATAGAGAAAGAATTTGAAGAATGGGAAAAATCATTCGATGAAATCTTGTCTCCTCCTCGAGGCATTTATTTCAAATGTAGCCGTATCAAATATTTTTTAAAGAATGCATATTCGTGTTCGATTAATAGTTTTAGCACTCATTTGTTTTCAAGTGGATTCAGGGAAATATAAAAATCGATATGACTTTAAATATTAAGTAGGATATACACTGAAGTAACAAAAAGTCATGGGATACCTCTTAATGTCGTGTCGGCCCTGCTTTCGTTCGGCGAAGTGCAGCAACTCGACGTGGCATGGACTCAACAAGTCGTTAGAAGTCTTCTGCAGGAATATTGAGCCATGCTGTCTCGATAGACGTCCATAATTGTGAAAGCGTTGATGGTGCAGGATTTGGGCACGAACAGACATCTCGATGATGTCCCATAAATGCTCGATGAGATTCATGTCGGGCGATGTAGGTGGCCAAATCATTCGTTGGAATTGTCCAGAATGTTCTTCAAACCAATCGCGAACAGTTGTGGCCCGGTGACATGGCGCATTGTCATCCATAAAAATCCCATCGTTGTTTGGGTACATGAAGTCCATGAATGGCTGCAAGTGATCTCCAAGTAGCTAAACATAAGCATTTCCAGTCAATGATCGGTCCAGTCGCACCAGAGGACCAAGTCCGTGCCATAAAAAAACAGCCCACACCATTACGGAGCCTCCACCAGCTTGAACAGTGCCTTGCTGACAGTTTGGGTCCATGGCTTCGTGGGGTCTGCGCCACACTCGAACCCTACCATCAGCTCTTACCAACTGAAATTGTGACTCATCGGATCAGGCCACGGTTTTCCATTCATCTAGGGACCAACCGATATGCTCACGTGCCCACGAGAAAGCGATGTCGTTCTGTCAGTAAAGGCACTCGAGTCGGTCTACTGCTGGCAGGGTGAACATAATAGCCCAAGAAAGTCAAATTTCTCCTCACAGTTCTAACAGACAAGTTCCTTGTACGTCCCACATTGATTTCTGCGGTTATTTGACGCAGTGTTGCTTGTCTGTTAGAATTTACGACTCTTTGCAGACGTCGCCGGTCTCGGTCGTTAAGTGCAGGCGGTCGACCACTGCGCTGTCCATGGTGGGATGTTATGCCTGAAATGTCATACTCTCGGCACACTCTTGACACAGTGGATCTGGGAATGTTGAACTCCCTAATGATTTCGAAATGGCATGACCCATGCGTCTAGCTCCAACTAACATTCTGCGTTCAAAGTCTGTTAATTCCCGTCGTGCGGTCATGATCACGTCAAAACCTCTTCACATGAATAACTTGAACAGAAATGAAAGCTCTGCGAAAGCACTGCGCATTTATACCTGTTCTACTCGATGCTACTGCCATCTGAAAATTTGCATATTGCTATGCCATGACTTTTGTCACTTCAGTGTATTAGACCACAAATGCTGTTATGAATACAAATATGCATATTGATTTGAAAGATTTGCATATAGATTTGTATATAAATATGTATATAGATTTGAAGTTTTTTAAGAGTGGTTAAAGAAAGTTTGAACAATTTTAATATATGTCTGTGAGCTTTGTCTTCTACTTGCGCATTTCACTAACGAGTGAAAAGGAGCATTTGGAGAGGTTTTTAGGTGTAACTGAACCGTATTTGAGTATTCCAAGAGAAACGGAAACGTTTTCAACAGTCAACATGTGGGTGTATGTGTATGTGTGTGCGAGCGCAGGGTGAATACATAAAACAAATTATCGATATATGAGCCGCTAACTATTATACCATTCATAGAAAAGGAATGAAATTTTAGTTTAAGATGTTTTGAAGTATGTGGTCAAGAATGTATGGTATATGTGAGATATACATGATGTATATATATATATACATATATATATCAAGAATATATGATGTATATAATCATATGGAAAACATTAATTAAACTCCAAGAGTTGTGAATGCATTGACAAGATTTCAAAAATTCCAAATAGCAACACCGACATTTTATTATTTTATAATAAAAACTCAATAGCAACAAAAAATAATTAATGGTTTGTTCTTATGACTTCCTTATGAAAATAAATTTTAATTTTCAATTTAAAAAAATAAAATTTTAGGTAAATTATTTCTGTGGTACAGATTAAGTACATCAGTGTGCTTCTGAAAGTTCTTGAAAGGCAAGCCCTCTTGCCTTAACTCTAAAACTGTTACAACAGAAACTGCAATGACTTTCATTTCCGACTCTTTGCCGTATTGTTCATAATTCATATTCAATATTCGTATTATTTAAAAGATTTCTCATTTGACTTTGTAATTAATGTGCACGTGTCCTAGCCCATCACAAATAAATAGTTACAATTCATCCATCCACTGCATGAAGAATCATTAATCATAAAAAAGACTTGAATAATAATAATACATTTTGATTGTTTTCAGATGTCTTTAAACGCTTAAGGCATAAAAGCATTAAAAATTTCAAACAACTTGCTTCCAAGAAGTTTCGACTTTTTCAATGTTCTAGAAAGCCATTTTATTTCAATATTTGAACTTCATTGTTTAACGAACAATGCGAAACCTCTAGTTAATCTTGGATTCATGTCTTTTTATTTTATGTATATTGCGAAATAATATATAATGGGAAATCTTCAACATAACCTTAGGTGAAAATGAGATTGAAGAGATCTTACATAGAGAAAGAATTTGAAGAACGTGAAAAATCATTCGCCGAATCATTCTTATCTCCTCTTCGAGGCATTCATTTCAAATATTGCCGGATCAATTATTTTTTAAAAGAATGCATATTCGTGTTCGATTAATAGTTTTAGCACTCATTTGTTTTCAAGTAGCTTCAGGGAAATATAAAAATCGATATGACTTTAAATATTAAGTAGAATATATTAGACCACAAATGCTGTCATGAATACAAAAATGCATATAGATTTGAAGAGAGGTTAAAGAAATGCTGTGTAAATTTTATATACATATATAGAGGGTCTTCAGGTTCTACTTATGCTTCTCACGAACATACCATTAACAAGTGAGAACGAGCATTATGAGAGGTTTTTATGTATAACTGAACCGTGTTAGAGTATTGTGTGCAGAGTGATTATAAAAAAAAAATACCTATTTATGAGCCGCTAGCTATACTATTAACTAAAAGGAATAAAACTTTAGTTTAAGGTGTTTTAAAGATGCGCTAAAGAATATATTATCTATGCAGAATATACATGACCTATATACATAAAATCGTATTAAAACAGCAGTTAAATTATAACAGTTTTGAATACATTGATACAATTTCGAAAATTTAAAATCACAACACCTTAATTTTTACATTGGAATGTGATACCCGTGGCAAAAAACAATAAATAGCGTTGGAACGGTAGTTATAGCCCTGAAATCGTCAGCTCTAGATAGACTACAAGTGAAAACAACCTATCAGGGAAGAGCAACAGAAAGCAAAACATTTCAAAATTATTCTACGAGACCTCTTTCACATATTTAACATGCAATAGATGATGAATAGCACTGAATCATGTACCACGACAAGAGGGATCTGTTTAACCTGTCGTCTGATAATATCTTTGAAATTAGATACAGTCTGCGGATTAGAATTTCACTTACCCACAGCCAGAAATCCATGGGTGTTAGATCGGAGAACCATGGCCCCACAGACTCCTGAAATTCCTTGAAATAGTTCTGTCACCAAACTGTTGTGTTTACTAACATTTTACAGATGGCCACATGCCTGGAAGAGCCATCTTGCACACGTCGTCAGTTTGAGAATTTCACTGACTGTTTTACGCGTTAATGTAACATTTTTGGCTGTATCTTGTTTCTCTTACTTTATTGGCTCTTTTCATTTTTCTTGTTAGATTATCTAGCGACGGCAAATTGTGGGCTAGAGTCCAACACTATTTGTGGTTTTTCACTACGGAGATCACATTCGTATAAAAAAAATAGATGTTGCTATTAGAAATTTTCTGAATATTTTCAATTGATGGACCGTAATCGATTAACTGTTGTTATTTATAGGATTCTTCAATGCATACCACAAAATACCTGAAACCAAAATTCTGTTCAGTTTCTGTGAAGGGTATGATAGGTAGCGGCTATATATATAGATTTATTTTTTATAATTATGTGTATATATAACTTAATTTTTATGAATAAATTTCATTTCTGGGAACAATTTACATCAGATATATTATGCTGATATATTTTAGATACAAAGTAATTAAGATATATTTATTGTGTACAATATATGTATTTTTCCCAAATGTTTTAAATATTTTCATTTATAATGTAATTTTATAATAGATAATGCTGCTAAAATTTTATTTAAGATTAAATATTGCTTATCTATTAATTTAAAATGATAGCACAACATCATGCATTATTATTGATACTTTAAAAAAAAATTATATAAACTGATTTGTCCTATCCCCTGACATGCTTTTATTTATCACAAATAATTAAGATAGTTAAATCTATGAAATATATTTACTTAAAATATTTAAAATGTAAGTTTAAAATTTCATAGATGCATTATATTGATATAAAATTTAATTTCAGACTGATTATATTCTATTTTTAACTTTTATTAAATATATAATGTTATGTGTCTCTAAATTCTAAGAAAGCGTTATTAAAATATGTGTTTCCCTGTTGTTAAATAATGTAAGGCTTAATAACATTCCTTGAAATTTCTCTTACACTGTTTACACAACATTTTAGGAAATGGTTACAAGAATTGTAAACTTTAAAAAGTTTATCTATTAGCAAGTTAGAAAAATATTTTCATTACATGCTACCATATGCCTTACAGTTACAGAGCTGAGGTTTAATTTAATGTTTTTTTACGGTTGAAATAGTTATTAATATTTAACTTTTACTTAAACATTAATTCAAGCTTATACTTTAAAGTACTTTAGCTTTAAATAGGAAAATTCTCAAGGAATTCTTTTCTTTTATCAACTTTCGTATTATATATGTCCGTGAATTGTTAAGATGCAGTAACTTTCGTAACTTTCTCTCTTCAAAATGTTATGAAACAATAAAATGGTTCCGCAATAAAATCTTTGGGAAGAGAAGGTTCAAACAAGAACTCTGAATAAATGTATAAAATTTTTAGGGTGGTATAAAATAAAGAATAAAGCCCTTCGAAAGGAATTCTTCATCTAATAAAATAAATTTATTTTTCAACACATTAAAAATATAGTAGTATGTATTTTTAAAAAAAAAAAAAAAAAAATCATTCAGCCATTTTTCGTAAAATGTTTCCTTACATATCAATTATTTAGCCACTTTTCGTAAAATGTTTTATATATAGTAAAGATTTTATTTCAAATTGATAATGTTAGTTATCAATTTAAAATAAATAATTTATTTTCAGTTCAAAACATCTAAATATACAGTTTTCTTTCTGTATAAATTGGGAGATATATTAAACATAAAAATAAGTCATTAAAAATAAAATTAACAATTCAAGGTTCTATGAAGTGTAGCATGTAGGAGAAGGAAAGTGGAAGTAAATAGCAGCATTCCTTGCAACATCGCGTATCACAGTCAGGTTGTCACAGATAGACGTTACAAGGCGTATCACAGATAGATGTTATTTTGCGGCACTTAATATATGAAAATTTTTCTATTCATGTATTCTCATATGTTCTTTCAAACCATCAAAAACTGACTGTGGAATTCAAATTGTTCGAATTATAAAAAATATGTTTAAATACGCGTTAAAATAATTAATATAATTTTACTAATTTTATTTTGTATGCAATTTTTTATATACTTTCACTTTAATATTAATTTAATTCTTTTATTTCTCAACCCCTCTCACATTTTTAATTGTCTTTCAACTAATTTACTAAGATATCTGTCATTGTTTATTAGAAAAAAAAAGCTTTCACATGGTATTAAAGTAAAATACATATAATCGTATATATATATAACGTTTTAAACGATGTTGTTGGATGAATGATGACTTGAAAGTAATTCATTACTTTTTATTGTTTGATTTTTATACATTCCATATTCGTAAAAAAAAGCTTTTGTATACGTTCTATTGTACCGTTTGTATTTATTGTGATTGATATATTTAACATTTATTGTTATTAATTTTCTTTATTGTTTCTACATTTGGGAATTGAATATTTTTATTAACCTATTTGAGTCTTTTTAAATATTGAAATTTTAAATGGATAATTGACAAAATGTTTAAAAGTATAGTTGTAATTATTCAATTATGTAATGATTAATTGTAAAATTAATCATTACATAATTGTTGATTTTCTTTGCATTTAAAGTTTTGAAATCTAGACTAGTACAATCTGGTGAACACGCATTGAGTTTCTAAATTATGAGATCTGAAGTTTGATACCTATAAGTGATGAAAAACCCAAAACATGTGCATACTACAGAAAATACAGAAGATGAACAAGAAATTCCAAAGTCCAGTAAATCCGTACGTTATGGCACTGAAGAAAAATAAGAGGGGGTAAAATCCCTAGACATTGTCTTTTAAAGTGCTAGTTCAAGATGCAATAGACAATGCAGTGAGAGCATCAACTGTTGCACACAGTGTGAAACGCTAAATTTGTTGCAGATCTGAGATTTTATGTTTCATATTTCATAATATATTATAATATAACTGATATTCAAAGAAAACAAGAGTATTTGTGAGGTTTTTGTTAATGCATGTTCTGCAAATCACATCAGGTATAATATATTATAAAAACAAAATACAGATCCGATGTCCCATTACTTTGAAAAAATTTTTAAAAAATATAATGAAAGATATTTTTATAGCAATTCAAACGTTTTCAGTTCTACATTCACAATGCATGAAATATGTTTTATGCCTAGCTTTCACATTAAAGGCAGAAAACAATTAAAAAATAATGCATGAATCATTAACAGCATTTTTATATGTTACGGTAGGTCCCCTTATTTCATTACGCCCTCATGTCCAAGTAACTAGCTCTCTGCTCACGGTCGAATAGTAGACCACGGTCCCTAGTGTCAACAAAATTACCGTAGAGTGACAAGTCAAGCATGCATCTCATTTCTATTTTATCTACGTTCAATTCGGTTACTTAACAAATCTGTTTCACTAAAATTTTATTAAGTGGTAACTATATACATTTTTACGTGTGATATACAGTAAAAATTAATCACACAAATCTTTTCATACTTTTGGAAAAAAAATGTTTAAAAATAAATCTATAATTTAAATAAGCTAAAGTATTATGTAAAATATAGAAATAATTATATTATAAAAAAATCTGAAATACAATAAGGTAAATTACAATTAAATTTAATATCGGAAAAAAATTATTTCTTTCTATTATTCTAATTCTATTTTATATTTTGCATAATTTTAAATTTATACAACTAATAACTAGGAAAGTATACAATTACTATTTTTGCAGTAATGATAGTGCATTTAATATATTATAAATTTCAATTATTATATTTGTTATTGTAGACGTGGATCCATCAACCATCATCAATAAAATACATAAAACAAACAACAATATTCAAATTTTACAAAATTAACATATACAACAACTCAAATTACACACGTACATTCGAAAATGGAAAGTTTTGAAAACTGAGATTAAAATTTCGTACTTGTGTGTATTAAAATTCCTTAATACACACAAGTAAGTACTTAAAAGTTATATGAATCGAGTACAATTTCTTAGTTATTTAGAAGTAAAATAATTTTCTGCACTTAAATCATCTTCAAAATAATACCGTTTTGCCACAATTTTACTAATGTTTATAATTCTGGAAACACTGCTACAATTTTATCTCTGGGAAAACCAGCTATAACGTATCCTGCACAATTACTTTAATATTTAAAAATAAATAATTATCATAGGAGTTTTGTTTGATCAGTGAAAATAAGCAAAAGTCACAAAAACCACAAAAAGATTTCGAGGTATATTTTTGATGATCAAATACAAATAAAATAGTTATTACTTGAGAGCCAAAAATGATTCTTTGTCCAATAATAATTCTCTTCAGCCTTCTCTGAAATACTAACATAATTTTACAATTTCAGATCCGAATGCCGACCTAGTTACTTGCATTGAATAATAATGTTAACTAACATCAAACAGTTTATTAATGAATCTGCGGGTTAATTCTTTCTGATCGCGGAAAGTACAGGGGAGAGGTAGAAGGTTTTCCAAAAAAAATTGAACTACAAAAATGTATTGACATGGATGGTCTACACAGCTTCCCTTTCTAGAATATTTTTTAGACTAAATTTGCATAAATGGGTGTATTTCAGAATAAAGAAAAACAATTCTTAATATAAATTCCATTTAAGATTACACAGCATTAGGCATTTATAATGTTCTTCTCGATCCCTTAACAGGACTCCATCTTTTTGGAATAGTCTTGAAGTTCCGAATTTTATATTTTGCATCTCTGTAATACAATTGAAATAATAAAGTCCAAGTTTATTCTGTACTTAATAGAATAAAAAATAATCTAAAGATCTAAAAGGACTAGAGATCAATTACATTTTTTTTCTTCAATAGAAAACTGACTGACAGTATTTAAAACATTATGAAACTTTACTCGACGTTCAGTATAAATCACTTATTTGATATTGTTTTTCAAGCCGAATGCACTTAATCATATTCATAAAATCTTCACCACAGAAAATGTCCCTTAAAAACAATTTTCTTTTTGAATTGTTCATTTCTACAAAAAATGGCACCTCATAGTCTTTACACAAGATTCTGAAACAAAAGTTTCTGTGGTAATTCTACCGTTAAAAATATTCTACTAATTGGCAATTTTGTCTCCTACTCACAAAGCCAGTTTGCTCAGGATCAAAAGTAAAAACAAATTATATTTTTTGCATTCACAAATTGTTTCAAAATTCAGAAATATGTTCACCATGTCCGAAGTTTCTTTTTTTTTTTTTCGTTCATTTTTTTTCTTTTTATTCTGACTGCCGATCTTAACGGGCAAAAAGTAGCAAATGATCAGCTGGAAATGAATTTCATTGCTTAAGCCAATTATAGTTTTGAAACGCACATTTTATCATCATGTTAAATGTTTCCCATTCCTGTTTGCCAAAATATTTGGATTGATTTTAGAAAAACTCCAAGTTAAAATAAATGCATGCATAACATAAATGATAAAACAAAGAAAATGACTGCATTAAAAACGGAATAAAACACAATGTATTAAAAACGAAATAAAACACAATATATTAAAAACAGTATAAACACATAGGTTAAAAATAGAATATAACACATTAATAATTAATTTTTGGGAAACATCATAGAAAATATTCTATAAACATCGTAAAAATATATTTTGTGTAAAATTATTAATTAAATAACACAAAAGCAAGTCAATGAAATAAAATAGATTATAATTGATAAAACTGCAACAACATACACAAATTACTAGAATGAAATAGAAGCAGTTCCTCTTGTATTTTTGCAAAGACACGAAAAACTGACTCAATTCATAAAGCAAATAGATATAAATATTACAGAGAGAGTCGTGGGGTAATTATCTTGTTTAATTAATGTCTGAGATTATCTTGAAGCGAAAGAGTGATTTTAGGCCTTAAAAGTTTCCTAAAGTCGCCTTTTATAAATAAATACATGCAATTCTGAATAGTTGCTATCACGCACTGTGAACCCTCAAACAACACAGTGAAAAATTTTTATACACATGCACAACTTCAGATGACTCTGAATAAAATATTTATTTTACTTATCTGCAACATAAAAATAACTTATTTACATTATCAACATAAACATCAAACAAAACTATATACAGATGACACAAAAAAAACATTTAATATAATACTTGAAGAACCTTACAAAACGTCTTAACCTTCACGTATTGTGGCATCCCTCTCAGTTTCTCTGAATCTTCTTCCTAGCACACTTTCTTTTTCTTCTTCCATTCTCGGTCATAACTTTTTATCCTCTCAATTTCGCCAGGAAACTTCCATCTTCCATGTTCAAAATATGGATTACTTTTCTTGGGACAGCTTCTTCACAGGCGACTGGTGTGGAGTTCAATCTCGTAAACTTAATTTTACGAGATTAACTTAACATTTTCTTTCCTCTCCTTTATCTTTCTTTACTCTCTAACCCGAATTTTGCAATCCTTTTCAAAATATTTTCTGCCAATCCTTATTGATACCGAGACATTCAAATTCCAATATTGAATTTCGAGACTCAAATAATCTGTTAACGTTCCATTGTCCCATTACTGATTTCAAAAGGTAACTCTAGAGCTCTTCTTTTCGAACATTACCAAGTAAAAATACCATTGCAACTTACTCTTTTAACCAATTTAATTCTACAAAAATAAGCATTTTACCACCCTAGCTTGATTTACACCTGTAAGAAACAATAACGATCTCTTTCTGTACGTCTAGTGGTTTCCCTAGTTAATTTCACCGGTACCGATATAGTCTGGTTGATCCCCACTGAATGCTCCATTAAAGACTTTCTATGTAATTATACAACTTGAAAACTCAAAAATTCAAAATAACATAAAAGTTTATACGATAACTTATCTACAACATACAAAAACCACTACATATCTAAAACGATAGCATATATAAACAAAGACATATTTACAGATAATTCCAAATAAATGAATGCAAGTTTTACAGAACTTCTGTACTCCTTCAAATATTTTTACCTTCATGGGTCCTAGTGTCCTTCTCAGATTCTCTGATCTTGGAGACATTCTACATCCGACAAATCCTTTCCTTTCGAACTTCAAGTACCAGTTCTTTCCTGCATATAGCACAGAATACTTGTTCTGTCCATTTCCATTCTTCATCTCTTTAATCATTGATTTTCGACTTTTTTTTTGGTTCGGTAGTTTTTTTTCTTATGGTGGATAATGTATTTTGAAAGCTTTTGTTCACTTTGTCAGACATTCAACATGTTTTCAGCTATCATTTTTTTTCATTGAAAAATTTAAACAGACACAACAACAATTTAAAAAAGATTCATAGAAAATTTCAGCAAGACTCACTGAAAGACTATTTATTGCAAACGAGATACCATCAGCAGTTTTGATGCCATTTTAATTCAGTTCTTTTATATTCATGTATTCCATTTTAGTTCAATTTTATTGCAAAAGAATGCTTGTATATAATACTTGATGGATAGAATTTTAGCTGACTGTTGAAACCGATAGTGGCCCAAAATTTAATAATGCTCTCCAATTTTGCGTCAACTATCGAATTGAAGATAAATGGATTCAACTGTTAAATTGCTGTTAGTTTACGGTATCTATCATTCAATGTTTATTTAACATGGTGCTTCACAGTAGGGATTTATGACTTGTCTGGTTTTTAGAGACCATCGTTTTTACATTTGAATTGCTGTCATGGCTATTCACAATATTAAACCTGTTAAGGCCAATACTTCCTTTTCTAATTCCATTGCATGTAGATATTTAAGTTTTTTTTTCCAGTTCAGAAGCATAGTTTATTCCTGCATGCTGTATTCTTAAATATTTACAAAACCACAATTTCCATTTTTTTCATTTCAAGTTTAATTTCATTCAGACGATTCCTTCATAGTATTGCAATTTTTAATGTTTTAACTATATATTACAAAATAATATGCTTATAATACAAAACATGTATTGATTAATTTATTTATTTCTATTTACGGTTCTATTAATACAAGAAAACATTTTTGAATCTTGTTAAATATTAAAAAAATCTATTTTGGTTCACTTCAATTTAACGAGAAAATGTAATTCAATTAAAAATATGCCAAATTTTTTTCTTTTGTTTATTATATTTTCATCTTAATTTTTTATAGAACTCTTTCCATTGTAATTCTTCATAACGATTATTTAGAATATTATCTGCATGTTTAACAAGATAGGACTCACTATTATAATCCTAATACTAAAATATCAATGAAAATAAGGAATATTTAATCTATGAAAACATTTTCAATGTAAATATAAGTTATAAGTTAATAAGATTAGCATTAAAAATTAATAAGATTAGAGGTAAAAAATAAAGCTGTGAATTTATAAAAAAATTTATTTTGCATAGCATAATAAAAATTTAATACAATTCAAAATTTGGCCCTATTATAATTTAAAAATTATAGTTTTAATTTTTTGTAGAAAATTTTTAATATTTATTCTAACAAAAAGGGTCATGAATAAAAGAAATCTGAATTAAGTAAATATCAATGCTTTTATTTATTTATTTTAATTTTTATTTTTATATTTATTTCTTTATTCCCCGTCAAAATGCTTTTTTATCCTTTAAAGGACATTTTTAATAGATTCAAGCCAATTTAAATGTGAATGCAAATACCCCCAGAAAATTAATATTTTATGTATTTTTAAAACTGATTAGAAATATAAAGTGTATTATAATTTAATTGTCATGCATTATTTATTGCACAAATTTTTGAAATTCCAGTGAGTTTCTGAGGAATATTTATATATATTAGATATCATAAATATTTTTAATCTTTACACTTCAAAGGAATAGAGGTCATAATGATAATTCAAATAGAATTAGGTCATGCTTAGCATATTATAATGTATGATTTGATTATAATAACTCATTTTTTAAATTTCAGTGTAATCATACTGTTACGTATCACCTTTAAAACGTTTGTATGATAATGCACATAAAGTAGCATGCAATATTATAGGTCTTGATTTCTCCTGTTGCGATGTCTGACAGTCAAATTATAAAGAGTGGTAACAAATTCTGGAACAACAGATTGTAACAAATACCTTGCGTCGTTATTCGGCTTTTTGTCGTTAGTTTATTGGTGCGTACACCGTAGTTGGGTCACATGAACCATCATTAAATTTTCTATAATCTTGATCATTCCACATACTTCTCATCAAAATGCGATAGATAAAGTCCAGTATTAATACCTGCACAATTTTCCAGCGTATTATAATCTGTGTAACCTTGTGAGTAAAATATCCTAATTATTATATAAGAAAATAAATACTTTCACACACTGAATGGTATGTGCATATTGTCACTTAATATTACTCATTCGAAATGCTTGATTGAGTTTTCCCATTTAATTTCCTTTTTTACGACATTGCTCTTCTAAATATAGTTTCCAAAAAACACTATTATCCACTAATCGTATGGTAATATTAAATCCCTGAAGATCCAATGGTGCATCGTGACATAACGTACTGAACTAAGTTCCTTATGAATTAGAGGCAAATGGCAAGAAATCCAAAGGCAAAAACGTAGGAAAAATTTAAGCAGCGCCGATAAAATTATTTGAAGGCATTTTAATTATTGTTACATAATATTTTAAATATTTCATTTTAATAGAAATCATTAGTGCAATTGTATGTTCTTAGAAGATGATTTTCATAATGATTTTAAATGCATTTATATTATATTATTATATAATTTGATATAAACAATTCAAAGAATAATATATTACAACGAAAATAAATGTCAACATAAATTCACATAAAAATCAAGAAGAGCTTGCAGAAAATTAGCGCAAAATGGCGGTGCAATGGAAGGCCGAATGAATGTCGCTTCAAGCCGCAGATTGAGGTTAGAGTGCTCAAATGTTTGTTGTGTTGGAAGTGCACTTTAAATGTAGGTCCCAGTCAAATATGAGTGTTGGGCGTAGGACTGGCAACACTACACCGCAAAAAGAAAACATTACATCTTCTCTCAAAATCTGCCAGTAAGCAGACAGTTTTACCCACCATGGGGCTGTTGAACTATTGAAGAAGCAAAACTTAAAAATTAGAAAGCACAACAAATTAAATAGCTTTTCCTGGCTTCTGGCATTTAATATTGATGGGATATTTTTACTTTAACATTGATGTAATACATCTACAATGTAAACATTTTGGCAGTTAATTATTTTTTTAATGTGAAGATTAATAACCAATGTCTTAATTACCTACAATAAAAGATCAATTCATACAAAAACATGTAAAAAAAAAAACAATTTCATTAAAGGTATAGCTTTCAAAAATTACAAGGTTATATTTTCCAGGTAAATTCTAAAATGCATTACCTGTTTGCTGTATATATATATATATGTATGAATTAAAAGATAATGACGCAATGTGGCTAATGTTAATGTGGAGGCATATAACAAAATTTTATGTTATATTTTGATTTAAAGAGATCA